>LPNX010543402.1:0-23822 GCA_001517045.1 Pseudotsuga menziesii | reverse complement strand
AGAGAAAACTATTGCAAGCATTATACCAACCCAACAACTTAGGAGTGATGAATGACAGGGAAGCCTCTAGACAGTTTAGCAATATTCTGTTTACTTCCTGTGATGATTTGAAATCATGATTCCTTTGGTTCCACATCCGACTATAGAGCACCACAAAGAGAATGGTCCATACTACTGGCACAATGGTATTCAGTAGCATTCGTATTCCTTGTAAAGGAGTCTCTCTTGACACTAAACTGTAGTGCGTACCAACACTACGCACTTAAAAAAATGTTCACACCTTCAACCACGTACAACGATGTGTTAACAACCAAAGCTTTGTATAATGCGCCAACCCTTATATCCTCTTTTCAACTTCACACATACACATGCTCACAACTCTTCCAAAGATACCAATGTTTCCATACTTGGCATCTCTTTTAACTCAGACAACAACCCAACCTTTATACAATGCGCCAACCCCTATATCCTCTTCAGCGCCACAATTATTCACTTGCCCACAACTCCATTTTCTCACTTTTCTCGTATTTGTCACATATATTGCCACTTAGTAACATTTTATTATTGTTATAGTCTTAGTAATTGGTTGAAACAATTATTTTTACTTATGGGAAAATAAAAACTTCTAAACAAGTTTGAACCACTTTCTTTTTATCCATTTAAAGCCAAGAGAAAGTGAATGGCCCAAGAGAAAGTGAATGGCTCTATATCAATAAAACTTGTGTCCACAAATTATTTTTACTAGAAGAATTTTTATATAATAAAACTACTATGTCAAATTAGATAAGTTTACATTATTCTATTTGTATAAAATTAAAATAAAACGAATTACCTATATTAGAAAACTAAATGCTTTCACTTATGAATGAAGCAAAACAATTTATTATTATTATTATCAAATTCTCATCAAAATGCATCATGGATAATACATAGAAAACTCCATTTCCTTGATAGATTTATTGCAACTTCGTATGTGCAAGTTCATGTGCAATAATAGTTGAGGAATACAAAACAATACATACCTTTGGAAAAACAACCTTATTAAACTTCCTTTTCAGACAAAGGAAGGAGAGAACATCATAGTGATGTGCTTTTTAAATAAATCGCCTATACATAGGGCATATTATATTTATCTAGCCTTTTAACTTAAGTTGTTTGGAATAAAATGTCAAAATTTTAATTACACTTGTGATGCAACATGTTAACCTTGAGAAATTTGGTATGTTGCATTACATGTGGCCTCACATTTATCACTTAATGTACTTCAGAGGTATAATGCCCACACATGTTACTTTTGAGTTGTTTGAGGTATAATGCCCACACATGTTGCTTTTGAGTTGTTTGTGTCACTGTTATTAGGTTGTTTTGTATCAACGAAAAACATGGGTAAATGAGTCTATTGTTATCTTTGAGTTGGAAATTAAATTCCTTAAAAAAACATATCTTTTAGTTGAAAATTAAAATGTCACAATTACACTAACACATTGACTCAACATGTTAACCTTGCAAAATTGTGTATGTTGCATTACATGTTGCCTAAAGGTTCCACTTTTTTTTGTTTCTTAAATTTATCACTTAATGTACTTCACATGCATAATATTAACCTATGTTATTTTTAAGTTGTAACAAGTTTTCATTATTGATAAATTCTTTTTGTTTTAGTTTAACTCAAATTTCAAATCAAATAATCAACTTAAAAAACAATAAATAGAAAATAAACTACTCAATAACAACATATCTTTTAATAAAAAAATAAATTATATAATAAAAACATTATTATTAATCTGTTAGAAAAGTACCCACACAAATAATAATAAAAATAATTAAATAATTAATCGAAAGAGCACATATAAAATGAAATTCCAACCCTGCGCGTGGGTCTTTATTTTGTTGTTGGGTCAACTGTCAAATATCAACGCTGCGAATTTACGGTCAAGTCAGAGTCAACGCTGCGAATTACAAAACATTTTACATGATGATTCAAAATTTGAAAAATTTAATTAAATTAAATATTTATAAAAAATACTTAAAAATTTAATTCAAATAAAACATTATAAAAATCAAAATTTTAATATTAAAAAAGAAAATTTAAAAGTAAAAACAATCATAATGATTATAATATATAATTATAAATATGTTTTTTATTTTTAATAATTAAACAGTTTTTTTACAACAAAAAATTTGATTTAATTTAATGTAAATTGAACCATATTAAAGTAATAATAATAATAATTAACACACCTCGATAGAAAGAAAATTCACCCTAAATAGAAGGATATAGAAGCCGCAGTTGTCAAAATTAGTAATATCGATATTTCAAAACCCGCCCGCCAATATGGAAATGGGAGCACTAGAGTCTAGAGGACTTAGACCCCCGGGCCCCATTGGTCTTCAATTCGTTGTTGGCGAGCATTCAAATATCAACGCTGCGAATTTACGGTCAAGTGAGGCGGCACAAGTAAAGGAACATGCCTGCCACACCTATTCAAAATTTCATCACGATAAAACAAAATATTTAGTCCCAAAAAAACCGGAGGATCTTAACAATGGAAGATTCAGTGCAGCAAGTCAGCGCTGTCCCTGGTGAAGGATTAGAGTTAATTGTTGACTTTGTTTTTGATAGTTGGAAGATTTTCTTGGTATCATTTTGAATAGAAATTTAGTGATAATTTTTTAAAAGCTGTTGAGTTTAGAATTTTAGGTGTTTTAAGAATTTTTTGAATATATAATTTCTATAAAGACATAGTTAAATTTTAATTTTATAAAATAAAAAAAATACTAAAATCCAATAAAAAATGGCTGTCTACTCCAAAATCATTGAATATATAATAAAAAATATTATGTGTGTCTTTTGGTTTGAATCAAATCAATAGCTCCTTGAGTGCAATACTTAATAAGAGGTTTTCAACCTGGAGAGATTTGATCCCTCTCCATGCTTAATAGAGCCTAGGATTTGGATCTATGTTGGTTATCATACAACCTCTTTTATATAATTTTATATAGGTTTTGTCACATTGCCATTGTTGGGTTGTGGATGAATTTAGTTTGTATATTGGAGGCATTAAAAAAAATATTTTGTATTAATTGTTAAATTTATTGAAATGATAGTATTGGTAAAGGTTTTATTTGTGTTTAAAGTTGAGTTGATATGGAGCATTTTAATAAAATAATAAAATATGAAGTAAAGGAGCACAACCACAAGTCAATTTTAGATTTATAAATTATTAAACAATGAATTCTTAACTAAAGCTTCTATAAATCTTAATTAAGATGCATTTAAGCATAACAAGACACGACTACCATGAAATGAATCTCCACGTACACTTGTTGCACTTAAGTTAATCTTGAAAGTCCAAAATATGAGATAATATACATTAAACCAATTACTAGATCCTTATAAATATCCATTTCAGATATAACATAAAACAAATACTATTTAATTAAAAAAAAGATACGAAGTATACAACTTTAGTGAATTATAGATTTATAAATAATTAATTATTTAAATCTTAAATAAGACGCATTTAAGCATAACAAGATACCACTGCCATGAAATGAATCTCCACTATCCAAAATATGAGATAATATATAAACACTTATATTCATTTATAACTTAATTTTTTTACAAAACCATTCATAACTTAAAGTACAAAACAAAAAAATCTTATATTTCAATTAATTAAAAATTAAAAAATTAATAGAATTTAGATACTTCTCGAATTGAGTAATTAGTAAAATAGGGATTTACATATTATACTAATATATATCCATCTTCATTTTAAATCTACCAAATCAAATCCCTGAATGTACAATCACACCAGGAGACAAATCTATACTCTTCTTCCTTACAGTATGGAACCAATCTCCACAGGATTCAAATACTTGGGATACCGCCTCAATCCCTTGGGGTATTGATCTTCTAACTGGAGATGGATGGTTGAAATGTTTGAAAAAAAGATAAATAAGTGGACCTACATACTGCTTTCGCTTGGTGGTAGGGTTGTTCTTATCAAATCAGTTCTCACAAGTTTAGCTGTTTATTGGTTTGCCTTGGCACGTACTCCCAGATCCATTCTGAACACTTTGAGAAGTTCCATCTTCTCCTTCCTCTGGGGGAACTCAGATGGTCACCAGAGAACTCACTTGGCTGACTGGAAATCCATTTCGACCCTAATTGAATTTGGAGGATGGGACATAAAGAACCTTGATTGGTTTGGGACCTCACTCAGACTAAAATGTATGTGGTAGCTACTGATGGGAAAGGGTATCTGGAGTCAGATTATAGCACATAAATATTTAAAAAACATGCCTCTAGAGGTCAGGCTTAGATATTGGCCCTTCTCTGTTATTGGAACTTCATATTTATGGAACGGGTTTATTAGAGTTCTGTCTTGGATTACATGCAAGCTTGGTTGGAAAGTTGGTAATGGGCTAAATATTCGACTGGGAGTGGATCCAATTGCTGGTCTCAATGCGTCTTATATATTCTCTGAGAGCCTTAGGGACTATCTGACAGATTATGGGATTACTTATCTTGCTCAGGCTAAGAACCTGAGGGGATACACATGGGCTAAATTACTGGTACTCCGCATCTTACTTACATCTTGGGGGTGAATGGGCCAAACAATGGCCTGTCTTTATAAAAGGCCTCACACATGGAAGCATTAAGATAAGGAATGCTGAAGACTCCCTTCTTTGGATGTATAATAAAAAAAATGGTATGGTTACTGCAAGAAGAGCATATGAGCTCATTGTAACAACAATTATGCCCCTAGCTCATCACAACATCTACACTCAGGTTTGGCACTTTAGCATCCCCCAGAAAATAAAATGTTTTATTTGGATGGCTATAAAAGATAAAATTAATACGTGGGATAATTTGATTAAGAAGGGATGGAGTGGCCCCAATAGATGCAGTCTCTGCAAGTACAAAGCTGAATCAATCTATCATCTGTTTGTTGAATGTATATTTGCTCAAGAAGTTATCAGTAGCTTTGGCAGAATATTTGATGTACATCTGACCTAGACTGATAAATTAGATTCAGCTTGTTGTTATGTCACCTCTGTGTGACAGTTTTATATTGGCTTTCCCCAAAAATCCCTTCCTAGGATAATGCCTCTGGGCTCTCTATATTCCCCCTAGGGACATATATGACAGTGATATATTTTGCTAGTCATTGTATGTAAGAGATTACATAGATTTGTATGTCTTTAACTACTTGCCCATGGGCCCCATGATATGAGTCTTGATCCATGCATGGATATGGTGATGATATTTGACGATGTAACCGGTTACCTTTGATTCAATTTGAATATCAAGGAACTGCTATTTTTCGTTTAGAAAATTCATTTTTATAGAGTGCAAAATATTAAGAAAAGTTCACATCTAGATACATATAGATCCATGAGAGCTGGCCGCGGTAATGTTTATCCTAACATGCAACGTGCAATGACTTTGTTTTTCTGCAAAACTTGATAACAGCCAGAGAATAAAATTGTATTTGGAAATTAGTTCTTGCGAATATTATGAATTAGTTCTTGAGAGCTGGCCGCGGTAATATATAACTTTTTTATATTATGAATTTGCAGAAACCTCATTTATAATGTTTTATAATATCAACTTGCATAAAACTAATTCATTTTTTCCTTCTTTGTTTCTAAAGCCAGGGGTCCCTTTAAAAAATATATATATATATATAAAGATCTATTAAGGGTTTTAAAATAATTGTTTTTTTTTCATGAAAATTATTGTTAAAGACTCTTGATTGGTTTGTATGAAGAAATAGTCTACAACTTATATTTGCACTTAATAAATGTAGTTGAAGGACTTGAAGGACTAGTACAAGGTAAGGCAAAATTCTAGATCGAGAGTTTTCAGAGAGTTCAAACTTTTGATCGAGAGTTTAAAAAACTCTAGGGTGAGGGTTTTGACGCCTAGGAGAACTCTTCTAGTTGTGATAAACTAAAGTATACCTTTTTCGTAAACGAGTCCAATCGATCCAAAAAAGAGGTAAACTATCAGGCTTGTGATGATAGCCAAATGATGTGTAGGAGGGTAAGTAAATCTTTGCAACTTTTCATGAAGTTGCTCTATCTCCATCTCAAGTGTTCCTATTTTGTTTTTAACCTGTATAATCAGGTTATTGTGAAATGTACGATCATGTTATTGTGAAATTAGTTAATGGATTGTGAAATTTGATTTATGTTTGAAGGAGTGCAGTGTACCACAAGAGGGTTGGTTTGGTTGATTTTTTTTTATAAAGTATTAAAATGTAGAAATGGTGTCGGTGTATTTTATGATAGGACCTCTTTTAATTGGATTTTTCATTGGCATGAATTCATTTAACTAGATTTTGTGTTTAATCGTTACTTTAGCACTGCATTATATAAAAATTGAGGAAGACGAATTAATGGAGTTCCATAATCCTTCAATTGTATCTCTTATTAGTTTGAAATTTAAATCTAAAGCCTAGATGTTAAGTTTGAAAATAAGAAATGGCTGGTTCTTGAAAGATTAGTTTAACTGGCACACCTACAAGTAAAACTAATTAATATAAATATAAAACAAAAAATCATATAAAAAACATAAAAACAAAAATTGATATCAACTTAACTTAATTGAAGCTTATTTAAATCTTAATCGGCTCAAGGAAATCCAAAATCTCAAATAACATCTATCAACTTAAATATAATTAACAATATTATATTGTTCCCGAGATGCAGGTGACCCACTGGAGATGACGTGGGGACAACTCATTAAGCAACCGTCAACGAGGACACTTGGACATATCACTTTGAACGAGGCATACGACAAGATGTGTGGCTCTTGGATCACACGGGAGTTAAATGCCCAGGACGTCGGACATTAAGCCACCACCTTGAGCAGCTGGAATGTCATTTCGCTGGGACAATTTACATGGTTGATGTTTGAGGGAGTCTGTGTAGAAATTAATGAGAGGAACCCTTTCGCGTGTGGCCGGGCTAGGCTTAGGGAGGATAACTACGGAGGAGAGGAGCTCCTCGACCTCAAGGAAGCGGGTATGTTAGTTATCCTAGTGTTGTTGGGCTGCTCCTCTGACAACAAGAATGTTCAACACGACAACGATATGCTAAGGCAAAGAGGCACGCTGAGGTGAGGCAGCACTAGGCGTGGTGGATCTAAGAGAAAGGTTGACCTGGGTGCAACAAACAATTATGTTGCGCAGTTCTCAATGTCGGTGTGGTGTATGATTGACAATTGGGAATCCCTTGTGGTCTCTAAGCATTTGGCTCCTGGGAGGACCGAGGGCAGAATAAACCACTACTGGATGATGAAAAACATGATGAGAATGTTAATGGAAGATCTAACAAACAAATGGAGTGGAGCCTAGGAGATGATGCAAGATATGAGGGCATTCCTAACTCAGACTAATGAGCATTTGAACAATCTGGAAGCCAATTTATGCTAGAGGCATTACCATCATTACTCGTGGTGCTGGGGAGAAGGAAGACGGTGGGAATACAGAGAAATGATGTATGGTTGACAAGACTTTTGAAGTAGCCTAGAGGTGTGTTGCTCCCAATGAGGAGAGCCCGAGCAACATTCATCTCATGACTTCGGTGACAACTGGTCCCTTGCTCACAAAAATGGTCTGCGAAGAACCATAAAGCGACAAGTCTTCAAGACCGCTTACAGATCCTAAGCTGGTTAGGCAGAATTCTCAAGCGCAGGAAAATTACTATGGAACTTGCCCAACTGTGGAGGAAACATCGGACACGACATATGGGAATGCTACCACCTAAAATAGCCATGGTTGTCTCAGGTTCTCTCTGCGTCATTCATCTTTTCTGGTTTTCTCTGCTAAACAGTTACTTTATTTATATGTCAATTTGTAGTTTAATTATTCTAAGATGTAATATGTCAGTTAGGTGGCACAAATATGGACAAGGTTTCCTGCTAGTTTTGTTAAATTTAAATAGAAACACGATTTTTTTTAACGACTAACAGATGGATAAATAGTCTCACGACACCTCAAGTGGACAATAGTGCTTTTGTATTTTATATTTTGTTACATCTGTTAATAGAAAATGAATTCAGCATCTTTACAAAAAAACAATATTTATATTATTAATAAAACAATTACAAAATATTAATAATAACATTATAATATTATGATGTAGGAAATATAAACATTAATGACACTAGTTCAAGACCGCTTACAGAGCCTAAGCTGGTTAGACAATGTTCTCAAGCGTAGGAAGATGACTATGGACCTTGCCAAATTGTGGAGAAAACACTGGACATGACGCATGGGAATGCTTCCACCTAAAATAACCATGGTTGTCCCAGGTTCTCTCTGCGTCTTTCATCTTTTTTGGTTTTCTCTGCTAAACAATTACTTTATTTATATGTCAATTTGTAGTTTAATTTGTCTAAGATTTAATATGTCAATTAGGTGGCACAAATATGGACAAGGTTTCCTGCTAGTTTTGTTAAATTTGAACAGAAATTCGGGTTTTTTTAATGTGTGGCAGATGGCCAAATAGTCTCACGACACCGTAAGCGGACAATAGTGCTTTTGTATTTTGTATTTTGTTACATTTGTTAATAGAAAATGAATTTTTAAGCTTGTTGCTGCTACAACCACTACCCCAATTCTTTTTTATGTTTTAGCCCCCCCCCTTGATTTCTTAGTTTTTTATTTTACTTAGACCTTTTTTCCCTTTGAAAATTGTTGGCCATGACTTGGTTTTATCTTGAATAAGCTTAAGAAATTTTACTTTTTTCACACCAAGTAGGAAAAACGATTTTGACCCGATGTGTCTAAAAAATGTCTATGTTTTCGTCGACACAGTGGAAAGGTTTTGCCTTTTAACCCGACACATTCCTCTTTATTTTATGATTTTGTTGGCCTGATGCGTTGGAAAAGAGTTCGTCATGTTGCCGACACATTGGATAACTTTTGGACTTTCATCTGATAGCCTTCCAACCGATTTTGCAATTTTATGTTGCGGGGTTTTCAACTTTTGTCGAAAAGCTTTTCGATCTTCAAGCCGATACTATTGGCAGAGTCTTGCCTTTGACGTAGCCGACATTATTCACCAAGTTGTTTCATCCAAAGACAGCCGATAGCGATGGGTTTTGTTTCTTTTCGGAGCCGAGCAGTCGGGTTGTTTAAGTTGTTCGCAACTGATCATTTCACTACCGAGGTTGTCGGGTGAATAGCGTCGGCACTACTGTGGTTGGGTTTCGATGAAGCTAACCGACAGTGGCAAATTTTGGGATCCGACATAGTCGGAGGGTTTCTCCTTACCCTCGCCAATGCAGTATTTTGCCGACGTTTTTTTTAGTCCGGCGCCAAACGACGTTCGCATACAATCGTGCGGCGTATTTACCCCACCAACTGCATGAAGTGTTTTTATGTCTCTTTCCTATATATATCCATTGAGGGTCATTGCGGTCTGTTACAATTTGATTATGGGAGTTAATATTTGTTAAGGATTATGGAGATAACCCATTTTGAGCGCGCGTTACAAATTGGGGAAATTGCCATTTTGGAGCTTACAGAGCCTTTTGCGCTGCATTTTTCGTTAGCCTTCGAGCTTTTCTTTCCAGGTAGGATCTAATTCGTGTCACCTCTCTCTTTTGATTGGTAGGATGGAATTTGTTTTGACCTGTTATGGCTTGATAAATGGCGCGTTTAGGTTTCGAGACTAGGGTAATCATTTGGTTGTGATAGAAAAGGGTTTTCTCCTCAGCCTCTTGGTCCATGTTTAACAAGCCTTCTGACCCGACCTCCCATTTTGTTTTGTTAACCTAGCTTGCAACCGGCCGTGTTTTCCTATTACTTGTTCACAACCTTATTTCTTGTCCGAGATCGCTCAGACTGTTCAGACATGGCTGGCTTAAGGCCCTGGTTGTGCAATGATGGGGTTGAGATTGCTCGAGTTTTCCGCTGGCCCTTCCTCACCTGGTTCACGTTTATCTGCGGTGATAGGGGTTGTCTAAGCCGTAGAGCTCACAAAACCGTTGTTTTTTGTCGGTTTCATAACCTAGGTTTCCAAATAGAAGGTGTTGGCCCTGGTGGTCGGGGTTGTGGCATCACTGCGTTCATTTGGACTGTTTTTGCGGGCCATGAGTCTCATAGAAGGGGTCATGCGCAAGGCATTAGAGGAATTTTGGGGTCTAAAATGGGCCTCCTAAGGAAAATAATAAAATAATAGTTAAAATAATAAAATAATAGTTAAAATAATAAAATAATATTGATTAATTTTGGAGGAAGAAAGAAAAAAACTACTTTTTGTGTTCGTATTTTCGACATATCTCCCTGTGTTTTTACTCAAATTTCGATCAGGAGAGCTCGTTGGATGCGGAATTTGATTCCGCATCCAACAAGTACCCACACTGCATAATTTTGACGGACCCCGCTACCCCAATAACAATAAATACCTGAAAAAACGTGATGATGTATGCAGTGTGGGTATTCGTTGGATGCGGAATCAAATTCCGCATCCAACGAGATCTCTCGATCGAAATTTGAGTAAAAACACAATGAGATATGTCGAAAATACGAACAAAAAAAGTAGTTTTTTTAAATGACAAATATGTCAATTCAACCATTATGGTTGACTTATTTTATTGAAATTCTATTGGTTCTTGAATTCCAACTCACAAAACTTATTTTGGCACGTTTTCTTATAAGGCCCATTTTAGACCCCAAATTTCCTCTGATGTTTGAAAGTTTTTTTTTGTTGATACCTGGTATTTTGCTTTAGAACGACAAACGACCTAGCTTTGAACTTGATGCCTCAGTTAGAGCCACATGCGGACAAGGTTTTTGTCATCCTGTTCTTTGACCTCACCTTAGGTTTGGCTTTTTGGTGGTATGTATAGTTTTGCGGTACCAAGTCGTTTCGATGGCTAAGGACGATATGGTAAATGAGATCTTGGTCAAGCTTGTTCTAGAAAAGAATGTTTTGATAGCTTTTTATATCTCTTGCAAGTTTTTCATTTTCTTATGTACATGAATGCATGTGGTTTATAATCATAGGGATTCTAAGACATGTTTTTCTGTGTTTCTTTACATCCTCAATCTGCATCCGATACCATGCCCAAGAAAGGCAAGAAGAAAGCTAAAGTTGTTGAGGAAGAATCAGACCTAGAATTCATGCCTATGGTTGAAATAATTTATGAAGACACAAAATCAATCACTGGAGCCGAGCTAGAATTCAAGTGGGGGCAGATATATCATATGCTTAGAGTTCAGAAGGTCTCAAATGCGGGCTTGGAGGATTTACCCCTTTTTGAAAACATATTGAGATCGAGGATTACGAAAATATCCACACGACTAGAGTTGTTTCCTTGCGTCGAGGTGATCGGGTGGATCATGTATAATGTGGAAGAAAAATGTTTCGCCTCTTCTACCCTTGCATTCATAGCCAAAGCCTACAACCTTCCAGTCTCATAAGTCAACATGAACGAATATTGGATAAATAGCTTGACAATTGATTATGCTGGATGCGCAAAAATGATGATGACAGAGGGAAAGTCATTCCGACAAAAAGAATCTGGTGAATATGAGATTTCTAGTCTGCGAACTCCATATAAACTGGTAGCTCTAATGCTTAACAAGACTTTCGACAGAGCCGATGGGAAATTTTACAAGATTGGTTGGATACCACTGATGTATCATGTGACCATGGAAGGCATTGTTTTTAACTGGGCGGACATCGTAGCTAATAGCCCATCTTCCTATATATATGCAGCGTAGGGAGGACTGCTCCAGTGAAAATCTGAGTTCTACATGGGATCATTTTTTATCGACTGCATACTTTACCTGCACTCATTTTCTAATCTAAACTGCAAGTGGAAAGAGGGAAAAGCGCCTATTTACACTGCATACCAAATTTTATGGGCCCATAAACATCACAAATTTTACAAGCTCCTCTGTGAGGGAATTCATAATGCCACTTTATCAGTTGATTTTTCTTGAAGAATGTAAATGTATGTCTGAAGATGCTTTAGAAGCTATATGGGAATTTGGATATTATTTCTTCTTCGAAGATGGCACCTATTTGAGAATGTATGGAGGAACTAAGGCCCCTTCACTACTTCCCAAGTATGCCACTGATTATATAGTGCATAAGGAAGCAGTAAGACAACTCTTTTTGGACGGTTTCAGGAGCTACCTGTTCGATATGAAGAAGGCAGTCTTCCCTCCAATGCCTTTTTATGTTGGAAGTTATAAGTTTTCTAGAGTTAAGAGCACACCATATTTTATGAAATATTTGGAAATTTTCCATTTTGGTGAGAAAAGTTTTCATAGAAATGATTCTCAGGGAAAAGTTGTTGCACATCGTGCACTTGTGAAGGTAAACTTTGAGTACTCTAATCACTTAGAAAACTATGATGAAGTATACCGCAATGCTTGTAATATGACTACTTCTGAGCAAGCTTCTCAAGAATAAAATCACAGTTTCAGGAGGAAAAGGTAGCAACAACAACACCATTGAACAAAAAATACATGAAGAAGAAGCTGCTCAGAAAGAGAAAGAAGAAGAGACACGAAGGTTAGTCAAAGGAGCAAATAAATTGTTGGCCGAAGAGGCTCAAAGAGAAAAGGAAGAAGAAGCTGCTAAGAGAAAAGAAGAAGAGGAGCATAAGCGAAAGGAATAAGAAGAAAGAATATAGAAAGAGTCAGTTGATCGAGCACAAGAAGAAGTAGAGAAGAAAACTGAGGAACTGAGATGTAAGGAGCAAGAAGACCGAGATAGGGAGAACCAGGAACATAATTCTTCCCAAGACACTCCAGAAATTTTTCCTTCTACTTCAGGAGATATATCAACAGGAGGCCACCTTCCTATTGCTGAGTTAGGATTAGTACCCTTTACCCCTTCTAAGCAGCATGCAGTTTCAAGTCTGGATCAAGTGTTTTTTGATTTTAAGCAGAAGACAATTGTTTGGAGATCTGAAAAGAAGTTGAAAACAGGTACCCAGCCTGCAGTAACCACGGTTACTGAAAAGGTTGTCATGCCAAATACAGATGAAGATCTCGAACAAATGGCCTCGCTTAGTGTTGCAACTGCACAAGAAAGTGCTCATAATGTTGGAAAACTGAAAGGAACCGTGGACTAATACAAAGAAAAGATGGCACAAATAAAATAGACCCTAGGGAAAGAACAAGGGGAAGGCCGAGAGGTGAAAAGGAAGCATGAGGCCACACTTTCATATTTAGAAAGGCTACAACAGGCCTACCAGGTCTTGGAAGTAGGAAATGAGGCTTTGGTATTATCAAATACCATTGTGGATGGAGAAAAGAAAGACCTAGAGAGTAAGATGTCAGGGCTAGAAACATAAAGAGTAGCAGCTGATAAACAAGTAGAGGAGTTAAAGGCCTGAGTTGCAAAACTAGAGGCACAAAATAGTTGTTTGGAGACTCTATTTAAGGAATAAAATGAGTGGAAAATGGATATCACCCCTCTCCAAGAGCACGCTCTTTTGCTCAGAAGAAAAATATACCAAGTTCAGTTAAAACTTGTAGAGGAAGTCTACAAGATCAAGTAGGCGGAAACTAGATTACAAGAGATCTCGGTAATATCCACTGACTTCAGGACGAGAACTCAAGAAATTGTAGAAATTATTCAAGGACAACTAACTTGGTCGGAGACTAATGCAGAACTTCCTGAAAATGCACCTCAAAAGAGTGTAGAGAGTTTGAAGATCAAGTATGAACTCATGGATTTCAGCAGCAAGGCTGCTGTAAGACTGACAGTCGTGGTCAGGAAAACATTGGATAAATGCATGGATTTTTACAAAAGGGTGCTTACAACTAATAACAGATGCCAGACCTTTGCAGCTAAGAGACTTCAAGAGTTTCTGGGTCAAGAAGAGTATTTAAAGTACCTTCATGACAAGCTACATGAAGATGAGCTCAACATACAACAGGTTAAAGGCCTTAATGAAAAAGTGGTAAAAGGTTTGGTGGCACAATATGCATTCAACAATTGCCTGCTGGAGGACCAACTCAGAGTCACTCCACCAAAAACAATAGAGATAAAGTTGCAGTTGGCAGTGCATGAAGTAACAGTCAAAATATTGGAATCTATGGACTTTAGGACCATAGCTGCAGATGAAGCTACATGGAATCAATTTGTGGATAGATTGGCTGGGCCCACCTAATCTGTTTTGTTTTATTCACATGTGGCAAATTTTTATGTAATATTTTGTATTTATCCCAATTTTCCTAGTGAGCACACTAGAGGACAAAAAATTGTAATCGAAGAGTTAAGGAAGCCTAAGAGGCTAGGGCAGCTGAAAAGTCATTTTGTAAAAGTATAAGTAGGGGTAGAGTAGAAGAGATAAAGGGCTTTTTCTGGCACACTTATGTTGAAACTTTTTGTAATGAGAACTACTTATTTTTATAAATAATGAGAACCAAAATTTTGGCTAGAGGAAGGACTGTATGAGCTTCAAGATGGATTATGTGGATTGCTGGATGTGAATTACTTCTATTTTGGCTTGCTGCATAATTGTGAGATAGTTCCAACCTGTTGAATTATTTTTGCAGTTTATGAATGGTTTCATTTTCTATTTCGAATCTTGTGCAATAAATGAGTAATGGATGTTTTAACTTAACAAAGCTACCTTTGTGTTATCTTTATGCTGCATTTATGTATGAAGAATTTAACAGCTACCTAGAGGATTCTATGTGCAAACAATACAGTATGTTACTCATTCTGATATAAATTTTACTCCCTAGGGATAGGATAGTTAGAATAGTTTAGAATAGATTAGTTGTTTCTTTGTTTTCATAAAGTAATTGTGGGGCAAAAGCAGTAAGACAGAGGGAATACCTGCACATCTCTAGTGAGGTTCTTACCCACTGATCACTTGCATTTAGTTTAGGCACTTACATTTCATTATAAAAAAAATCATAAACGATGGACCGGGCCGCAACCGGTAAAATAGATTTAAACATTTCTTTAATTCTACGGTAGTCGGCCGCTGACCGGACGAATTCCCCATTCCAAACAATAAACTATCTAATTGGGAATGGTTATTGGGGAGAATCCATCCTATCGGTACTTGGGATATTCCAGGCATCAATACAACTTTACAAAAAAAAAAAATTTATATTGTTAATAAAACAATTAAAAATTATTAATAATAACATAATAATATTATGATGTAGGAAATATAAACATTAATAATACTAGCAAATGGTTCAGAGATAGCCATGGAATGAAAGACAATTTGGATTTTTTTTTCACATTTTTCTTCTAGTTAAATTGGTTCAACTCTAAGTTATCCATGCATAGCTACATGTTATCACCGACATTCTTCGTGTTATCCATTTATCAACTATTAGTTATTATATATATATATATATTTATATTTATCTCACAATTTTTTGGTTATCTACATGAACTGTTGGTTATCCATTTACCAACTATGAATTATCCATGCATCACAACTAGTAATCCATTCATGAGCAACGGATTATTATTATTTTTTATATTTTTTATAATTGTTTGTTTCAAATTTTGAACGACTGCTATAAAATCAATATTGAGAATACACTTGTCTCATCCTCGTTCGTAAATGAAAAAGCATAGGCCATAGTCCACCTCCAAATCTCAAATAAAAACACCTATCAACATAACTAAGGTAGTCCTCTCAAAGATACCCTCTCATATGATAAGTGAAAGACACAACCTTAATGATATAGACCTAAACTAGAAGGCACTTCACTATTACTTATTCCCATATGTAAGGAAACCAATTTGGTTTTTACGAAGTTGCATCACCATCGACTAATAACTCTTAAACTTTATCTTCAAATTTACTTTAAAAAATTAAAGAGCTGTGAGGAGACTCGATCCATTTTAGGAGATGGAGTACAACGAAGAAGGCCTCGTATTAACACAAATTTTATCACTTGTTTATCGTTTGAATTCGTTTCTGAGCTCAATGCGCATTATTCTTTTCTGGTCTCTGTCACATCACATTGCTTGTCCTGATAAATTGTTGTATCCATATGGATGAGATTGGACATTCTATTCATTCAAAAGTACTTTACTTTTCAGAGCATAAATGTAACATGATGTCCCATGCAACCCACTTGGAGGCTGAACACTATCATTCTACTAGATATCATTAGTTGCTTGGAATGGTGTCTATGTCGTTATATCTAATTGATTCATATGTTAAAATTTATCAATCTCTTTATAACTTTGACTTAATGGTTTCACTTATTTGAGTTTATTTAAAGCCTTACTTTAACAACCTCGATTTTTTATAACATTGAAGTAATGATTTTGTTGATTTCAATGACAATAGGTTAAAATACTTAAACTAATTAATAGTTTAATTGGACAAACAAATAAGTTTTATCTCCAAAATTTTGTATATATATATATATATATATATATATATATATATATATATATTCTTAAACTTTGATTGTTAGAATATTGAAGTGCCAGATTTAAAGTACAACTATATGTGTAATTTAAGAATTTATAATATTGAAATGATATTTTTTCCATTTTTTTATATTTTTATTGAGTTTTGATTAAAAAAAATGACTATTTTAAATAAGATTTAGCATAAATATTTCCATGTAGCAACAATGTGGTGTGATATTTTTGTTAAGGCAAAAAATTGCTCAACTAGCTCTACATGGCCTAAATCACACACACACATCTTTTTCCTACCTTTCCCCCCTCATTTTTAACCTCCAGAACTATGGTTTAACCTTATTCTCTTTCAAAAAGCTCAAAAACATAAAAAAGGGCCTAAAAAACCCACAAGGGTTAAAAAAATCACAACATGGCTAAAAACCCAAAAAATGGTTTAAAAACTCACAAAATGGCTAAAAACCCCAAAAAGGGCTAAAAAACACAAAAGGGCTTAAAAACCCCAAAAGGGGCTTAAAACCCTAAATAGGGATCCAAAACCCTTAAAGAGAGAAAAGGACAGGAAAAACTATAAAATAGTGTGGAGGTCTCCATCACAAGATTCACTTATTCCTTCTGCCCTTATTCTATTTTCATGAGTATGTTGAGAAGCCATCATTCTCAAAATACTCACATCATTTTTCCAACCATTCCAAAGCCCCACCATCTCCCATCCTGTACGTTGAGGCACCCTCCGTACTAACCAGCCCGTGGAGAGGTGGTCCCATTCCAAGTTAGGGCACGGTGGCCCATTTTCAAGAAAAATAGAAAGTATACTTGTCACGTTTTTGTTTATTTAGTTTAGTTGTTTCTTCTTATTGTTTATTGTGTTACTCATATTTTATTTATAGCTAGATCTTTTCCATTGAACTCTACCCTTCTATCTCATTGACGGAAGGGAGGTGCTTTTGCACGTAGCTAGGGTGAAAACCTGGCTAAAGTTTTGGCGACCATACTGGGTCGATCCTTTTCGATCCTCTTGTTTTGCAGTTGTTTATTTTATTTTGAGTCTCAGTCGTCACTGATCAAACCCCAGCTGACCGATTCGAGTTTGTACGACACCAGTTCGTGCCCCTGTCGGCCTCTGTTGACCTGCTTTTTTAATTTTTTCCAATTTTGACCCCAGTCGTTGCTTTTGCGCCGAAATGCGCGCCCCAATCGCTGCTTTTGGGCTGAAACCCGTGACCGAGGTTGTGATTTCAACCACTGAAAGGCGCGACTTGCCTCACAGAGCATAGTCACGTCTGTTTTTATAGGAGCATCGACCTAGTCGCTGTTGTGTGACCTGTTTGTGCGACACAGTCGCGACTGTCTAACATATTAGTCGCGACCTGTCCATTTTTTACCCCAGTTGTCTCTATTTTTCCTATCTGAATGACCCAATTGCCACTGTTTGACTGTTGCATGCAATCTGTTTGTTTCTGCATTAATTTCTATAATTTATATTATGTTTTTCATTATTAAAAGTTGGAAATTAACATACTAATTTAACCCCTCCTCCTCTACTCAGTCATCGCCCTCTGGGGTCTTCCGAGATACAATGGGGGGTTGAGTAAGCTTAGTAATAGGCATCCACTTTATTATTGTCCCCTTCAATTAAAATCAAGTGACTTTGGAGGCTACGTGGAGTGGAGATCGTTTGGGGTCTCACAACGTTCGCGTCCTCCTTGTTGAGAACCAGGCACTTGGGGTTTGACCTATGGATCTACGGGTGGACCATCTACGTGTCAGAACCCCATAATTACCAATTTGTTTTTTTATATAGCATATATTCTCATTAAATGCAGTCATTAACTGTTTGACTAGTTTTATAATACTAGAATTATAACTGAATGATCTTTTGATTATACTTATCTTTAAAGAATATTTTCTTTTCAGTTACTGATTTATTTTCTGTTTGCGACCACAAGGTGGGATTGTCATGAAAAGAAACTGGGCTTACTTAGCTTTCGAGCTAACGCAGCAGTTTTCCTTCTCTTACAGATATACAGGTAAGATGTTCGGGTTGCAGCTAACAAATCTCTAAGGTTCATAATACGATTTGCTGTAAAAAATTTTATTCAGTAAAAGTATATACTTGCTAGTGCGATTTACCAGGCTTAAACAGGTAAAGCTTTAACTAAGTTTTCTTTTTGAGATCTTACTGCTAGAAGAATGAATTCTACTAGAAAAGATGGCAGCTATTTCTCTGACAAGAAAGCAGGATTTAACATTCCTACAAAGTATGAAACCGTTAGATGATCATATTGAATGCAAGTGTAAAAATGCAACAATTATTTCTTTATTAGCAGCTAGCATGGTAGAAATTACAACATTAAAGATCTAATTCTACTTATCCATAGTTACTGCAACATGTCATGTTTAGATTTGCAACTGCAATTGTAAATGATAAGGTAGTTTAAGTATCAACCTATACTTTTCTTTACTTCAAGCATTTACCAAGTTTATTACATGATACAAGTTTCCCTTTAATACTTTAAGGATTTGCATTGTTTTGGAATACTACTTCTATTTCCAAAGTCAAAGATTTGTTGGTAAACTTACAGGTCATTCGCATAGTTATTACTCTCAATATCGTTTATGACACTCATAACTATATTATCAACCAAGAATGCTAAAATTTACCAGTTGCCTATCAAACACTGTCTTATAAAAATATTTTATAATCCTTGAGCTTAGAAGTGACAAAAGACTAATTGTCACAACAATGATTCTAAGACTACTAAGAGATTGTTATTCCACTAGCAAGTACTAAGGATAAGGTCTAGGGTAAACCATAAACAAAATTAATGGATCACATAAATTGGTTGCTACATGCTATAGACTTTTAATATGTTATGCCTTATACCTTTATTTGTAAACTAGGGCAATTGGTAATTATAGTTGTAGATCTATAAACAACTACGCCATTAACATTACTCCAATACTCTTACAATTCATTACAACCAAAACAAATCTCCAAACCTAAGTGCACGAGACTAATGATGAACAAAATCTATAATGCAATGTTTTATAAGCATTATTCTAATGTTTACATTGTTGGAATTATATTGCAGGTGAATGACTAGGGTATATTGAACCTTATGGAAACCCCACGATATGATTTCAGTTATGAAAAGAAACTGTATCGTAATCTTCATCGTGGAACTATAGAGTTCCTACCCACTGCATGTAAAATATTAAAAGTGTTACGTGGTCTCTTCTCAGCCATGCATTGGTGTTTAAAACAGTTTGACCCAACCCTAGTCGTCATTTCTCCTTTGCCTTCGGGCCTCCGGCTGTTCTGCAAAACCTCCTGGTCCTTCTCGCTGCTTGCACTATCTGCTAGTTAATCTCTGTGCTGGTTCAACTCCTCGTGGTTCCTCTACTTCATTGAGAGGAAGACATTGTGGTTTAAAAGCTTGCTGTCGATTGTTGTTCAGAGTTGACTTCTTTAGGGTTTCTCCAATGGCATCCATTGCCTGAACTCCTTGTTGTGTAGGTCATTGTTGTAATTCGTTGCTGTAAGTTGACTTCCATCGTGACAGTTACCCTTTAGCTCCAACGAGCTCATTCATCTTTGTGGCAAATGAAGGGTTTATCCTTCCTCCTGCTCGTGGTTGTCTTGCTGTTCTTTAATGGCCATTTTTCTATCAGTCGTTAAGGTAAGTTACAGGGATTCTTTCAAATTCTTTTGCAAAATAAAAACTTAAGCAACAACAGCTTGGCAAGCTTTTAATATTTGGTTTATCTTTTGTTGCAGGAAAATGGTCTTTTCCTCTCGGCGTGGACGGTGCGAGCTTCCAAAGCTACTACTCCCGGTAAGCCTGGTTTAACCCATGGCATCCCCTCCTTGCTGGTCCTTTAGGGCAGTCAAGGGTTTGGCTTCGTGATGCGTAACTCTTGCTGTTACTTTGGTTCGGTTGGTGAACCTAAACACTGTTAAAAGAGTTTGACTCTTCGTTTAAAATGGAGTCTTGGCTGAAGCCGAGACTGTGGGTTTTGGGTCTTATCTGAAAATTATGTAAAGTATGCTTAAAGATGTTTTACTATTTGTATAATCTGCAAGTTTTACTTTGTTGTAAAAGATGCTAGTAGCCGTGAGGTGCCAAGGAGTTAAAACTCCATCCTCCGTACATATTATTAATTTTTTTCAGGGTTTGCCCTGAACTTGGAGCTATATACTGTCCATGCTACTTTTCTGGAATTAATATATTATGTTACTGTACAGTTTTGAATCCATTACTGTTTAAACTTGGCTTAATAAGCTTATCTGTCTTCGATACCTTCGATAGCTGAGGAATTAATAAAATACTTGATTTATTTTCAGTTATTTAATCAAAGTAAATGCTGGTAGGGTTTTTACTGCATTTTATGATATACTGATTAATTATTTTATAAATTGTTATAAGAGTTATACTTGATAAACTATAATCTTAAGGTTTTAAATGACATACAAAATTCATTGACTGTGCAACTGTGGTTACAGGTTTTTATACTGAAATTTTTGCTAATGAGAAAAGATAAGAGATTACAGTGATTTTCAAGTAATATAAATTTATATACAGTAATTAATAGGATATTAATATTACTGATTATAATAACCGTGTTAATCTTCCTGTAATACTTATTACTTTTGTTATTAGTTCTGCTTAGGTTCTTTTATAATTATATAAATAGTAGTTTATTCTCAGTTTATAAATAATCTGTGGTTAAGGTATTCTTCAAACTTATTGTTAATTAATTTACTTTCAAGGGTTCTGTATTAGCTTTATACTCTGACTTACTAATTATTAGGAAATTGGAATCTAACACATAATTTATACCTTTTTAAATTATGTAGAGTCTTTATATTCTCATCATATTTTAATAATGTTCTCAAGTATTGTTTATTTACTTTGTAGTACATAAGCGTAAATAGTTTAAGTTACAATTACTGTAATAAGAATATTACCTTATGTGTAACATTAGTAATACTCCCATATTGTATGTAATATAAGTTTATTGATGTTGTTACAATAAAGATATTATCTCTTTTGTGAGTACCAATGTTTTCATTGTTAATATTTAGTTTATTCTACAACATTCTATTATTATTTAGTTCATCTGTTTAGTTAAGATGCTTGTATACAGACTACATCCTTAACCATACATACAGACTAACACAACCATATTTTTAACTGTAGAATATAAACAATATCTAATTACTCCTATTATCAGTGTTGTCTTTCTAGCAGATAGAAGTTAAGTTCTTTTCAAACTGAAAGAAAAACAATTATAAGGTTTAAAACAGCAGGTATACTTAGTCTAACTTTTTCTTTATTACGAATAGCATGATCTTCTATCTGTTCTTTGCAATAAATAGATTTACTGAGAGTGAAATACAGTACGAGGGAAAACTTTATCTAAGAACATAAACAACTATCAGTCAATACTTTCTTCTGATAATAAGTAAAGGAAAAATCCACTATTCTACAATCTCATCATGCTATCTTTTATAATTTTTACCCCTGTGCTAGAGTATGGTCTGGTAAACCCAGATGTGAAAAAACACAGTGGGTCATTATTTTTTTTCATCAGCAAATTCTACTACTGATAAACTAAAAACATCTACTACATTTAACCAGTAGAACTTTCAAATCATAACATTCTACCATTCACAGTTTATTAAAACACAGACAGTCAAGTGACAGAACCTGCTTCAGCTTTGGACAACAATAGCAATGGGAGGCCGTTCCTCCCTACCAACTCCTGGAGAGTGCTCAAACAGCGAATCCTCAGGACCCCCGAGCTTGCTCTGGTATCCCTGGCTGGAACTAGGTGCAGCAATCGTCATATACCAGTCCTCAAACTCAGTATTAATCCAGAACTTATCAATAAGTTCTCCCAGCTAACAATCTGTAATAAACCAAGTTACAGCAGCAATCCTCTCAGAACAACTTCCTTACTATTTTTCCCTTTTCCCTCAATGAATTTCCTGAACAACATTCACCTGAATGAATTCTATCTGGAAAATATCTGAGCAGCCTCAGCTCTCTTCATTGGGTACTTTTAAAAGATTGCCTAGGTCTTTTTGGGTTAGTTGTCATTTAATGAGCCACCTGCTCTGATCCCACTTTCTTGGGGGATCATGACCCCAAATATAGGGAAGTTTCCACCTGCAACTTAGGAAGTGTTTGATGATGCTTCCACCTATCTTTTGCCTTCCACCTAGTTCCATCCACCAATTTGACCAGTAACCTCTTTTTAATGGCTCTCCCATGCTGTTGTCTCCACAATTTATTTATTAATAATAAAATATTCTGAATTACATTCCACTTCTGTTGACTCTGCTGAGTCATCAGTTCCTACTTAGCATTACATTTAACATAATGTCTCAGGAATATAATTAAAACAATTTACATTATTTCACAAAATTGGGGTATGTGACATACACACCCCCTTAAAATGTAACATTGTCCTCGATGTTACTTATTCTTCATCCTCTGCAACCTCCTGGAACAGATTTGGGTATGCTTCCCGCATCTTACTTTCCAGTTCCCAGGTAGCTTCTTCAGGGCTAAGGTGCTTCCATTGCACCTTCAACTGTCCAATTGTGCGGTTTCGCAGAGTAATTTCCCTCCTCCCGAGGATACAATCCGGCTCCACCAGAACTTCTCCTTCTGGTTCCACCTGTACAACATTCCAATCAATTACATGAGTAGCATCATGAACATGCTTTTTCAGAACAGAAATATGAAAAATATTATGCACTTTCAAATTAGGTGGTAATGCTAGTTGATATGCAACTTGACCAATTCTGGATAGAATTTCAAACGGACCACAGTAACGTGGTGCTAGTTTTGTACAACTCCCCAGTCTTAGGGAGCTTTTCTTTGGCCTTACCTTTATAAACACATGCTCACCCACACTAGTACATGTGATCAATTTTGCCACGGAAAAACGTGGCAATATCCACGGAAAAGAGTGGATATTGCCACGTATAAGTGTTTTTTGTTCCGTGGAAACTATTTTGTCACAATAGCGACGACCCCTAATTTGCGTCGCAAGAGCGACGACCCTATCCGTCGCTATAGCCACGCTCTGTATAAAGGTTTTTAAAAAATGAAGATCCAAGCGCCACGCACTTCCGTCGCTATATCCACGAACTTCCGTCGCTATATCCACGGACTCCCGTCGCTATATCCACGGATTTCACGGATTTCCCGTCGCTATATCCACGGACTCCCGTCGCTATATCCACGGATTTCCCGTCGCTATATCCACGGACTCCCGTCGCTATATCCACGGTGGGTGAAATTAAAAAAAAAAAAATAGTTGCAGCCGTCGCCAGCTTATGCAACCAGCAAATCGAGGCATGTACACGAACAGGGTGAACCCCAGTATGAAGATGGGGCACAAGAACT
>LPNX010543397.1:138733-160165 GCA_001517045.1 Pseudotsuga menziesii | reverse complement strand
TTTTCAACTTTCGGGATTCACCTGTGGAAGGAAAAAGGATAGAAGTTGATCAAGGCCAAGTATTGGATTTCCATGATCCGAGTTCCGTTGTGGAAAGGTGGAAAGCGAAAAGTGGAAGGTGCATATGTAGAAGTCTCTTTTCATTGAATTTCTGACTTTCGAGCTCTGGGAAGAAGTGCGAAAGGAGGAAGGAGGAAGTTATGTTTAGTGTTTCGTAAATTAAGTTTTTGGCTTCCGAGTTCTGAGATGCAGAAGGAGGAAGTGCGGAAAGGAGGAATGCAAAAGACGGGATGTAGCTATGTAATTCCTTCAAGAAGATGAAGTTCCATTTTCTGGCTTCCAAGGCCAAAAGGCAGAAAGTGGAAGTATGAAAGTGCGGAAGGCAGAAGCTAAATATTTCACTTCGTCTGATTGTTAAGGTTCTAATTTCTGAGTCCAGGTTGGCAGTGCGAAAGAGTAAGTGCAGAAAGGGCAAGGTTAGTTCGGAAATGGCCATTCTGGATGCAAAATGGATAATTTAAGGGTGAAACGACTGGTATAGTGGTTCTAGGCATGATATGAAGGTTGGAGATGAGGTTATCATCCATATCCAGTGTTATTAGAAGAACAAAGAGGTTCTTTAAGAAAAAAAAATTAATTATATGCATTATGGGGTATGGGGACGTGACAATGGTGGCGTCTGCTGGAATTGAAACATATTTTGGACGTAGTGTCAAATTGTTGGACCTATCCAAATTTATTAATTATCCCATAAATCATGATTTATTATACCCCCAAAAAATCCCCCCTCAACAAATAAGTGCTTTGCACATACTGAAGCTACATATCTTGCGATTATCTCAGCCGATACAGATTTGAGGATTCTATGCAAGTTAAGTTCAACAGAGATGAAATAAAAGTGAAAATCCAATGATATGAGAGATCTAAAGGCCATTTTTATTCTTGTGGAGTTATGCCAGCTTTCCAGTCTAGTGCACTCCACCTAGACACAACTATTACTAAGACTCAGAGTTTAACTACAACTAATTATAAGTAGGCAGATTCTACTTCTTGGATATATTCTTGTAGAATGCACATTCTTGTTATTCCTTGTTCACTTTTATGCCATGTGACCCATGTTACAACTAGAAGAGATAAAGGCCATACCACTGCACTTATCGCTACGGAACCATATAAATGTCATTGCATGCACTTATAGTTGGACTAGTCGGGACCAAAAGGCAAAATATGAGTTCAATTTGCTAACAACAGAACGGAAAAAGGAAAGTCATCCAAGTCAAAGAAAATAGGGTACTTGCAAGAGCTGCCATTCATAACTCGCATCTCTACGTGATAATCACATATCTATGTCTTTTTTATTAGACCAATGTTATGTTAAATCCATATCTAATAAATATTTGCATCTGCTAAGTGAGTAGTCTATATAGTAAGTCTCTCAATCGTTTCATTCAATAAATTCCATGTTAAACTTTTCCATTTCAATAGGTGATCCATAGTACCCATTTTCACCTCCCTAAATACACAACCCGTAGAGTCCATGTTTTTTTTTTTATATTGGGTGGGATAGATTTTAAAACCTTGTTGTTTTAAAATTTGTCATAGTAATTTGTAATATATAAAATATTACTACACCCTTGGTAGAAAAGGATATAAGAGAGAAATATTCCTCATGAACTGAAAAATAAAGTAGGAAAAGTAGGAAAAGCTTATTGTATATAACTTCCATCTCATTTATATAACTTGAGGTGCACCAACCTTACAAATTACCCATGCAAGACAAGAAACAATCGTTTAGTTGAATTGTATGTGTCCTCAACGAAAGTAGAAGGTTTTGTCTACATAATTTTTATAATAAATCCCATGGGACATGACACATTAGCTTAACATAGCTTTTTAAAGGGTGTTGTTGTAAAGGAACGTATCCCATGGCTAGGGTTTAAGAGCCCATCAACGTACTGGGGTTGAAAGAGAGATGCATATGGTTCTGCAAGTAAATACAAGAAAGATCATAGATTAGAATGGTTCATACCTTATCCAAACGAAGGTTGATCTAAGCAGCCCTTCAATCCTCTTCTTGCTCCTCTTGCTCCTCTCACTCCAAGAGACATGCAAAACGAATTATACCTTCCTCAAACCAATATGACCACATATAAAGAAATGATAATCAAATAAACATGAAATAATAATCTGATTAACATCATAATATGATCATAAATAGAGATTCAATCACACATTGAACAATTATTTGGGAAGAAGAAGGACATCACATCTTTATTAATCTTGAAAATAAGTACAATTATACCTTCTCTTCAAGTTTGGCACCTCACAAAACCTTGATCCGGTTCTGCTGCTTCTCTTCTCCAAGGAACTCATCCTCCAAGCTCTGCAACAAAAGGAGAATGCTTTGATGGCAAAGGTGTGGGAAAAGAGAGCTCCAAATTCTCCAGCATAACAATGCATAGGTTCAAGTCTCCTCTCATGGACCTCCCTACCTCTATTTATATGATTTATGAAGAGTTAGGGTCAAAGAAAAAGTAGTTACAACTAAAGGATTCAGTTACATAACTACCCAAACTACCCAAATTACCGAATTTCAAAATATATATTTTTTGACATTTTTTGGAGGCGTACGCGGGTATTATATATAGAAAGTCGCATATGTACACGGATTTCCTTAAGGAAACTCGCATACACATCAAAAAACTAATTTTAATGGTACTCTTGGGCATTTTCAGATTTTGGTGTCTTCTGGAAATTTTTAGCCAACTAAAATATCTTTCCAACAGTGTAGATATGAGGTCAAACAGAGCTACAAAACTCAAGATATGGGTCCTCCAAGTTAGGTGTTTTTCAGTGACTTTAAATGACTTTCATGAAGTGTCGGCATGCGACGAAATCATGGGAAAGTGGTCATAGGGAGATATGTGTCATTTTTAGCTATAACAGATGCCCCCAAATGTATGAGGTTAGAGGGGAAGACGATAGCCAAAATGCATTATAAAGGAAACAACTGAGTATGGAGAGAGCAGAGAATCCAAGATCAAAAGGCTTGAACAAAGGTACTTGAAAGAGAGATAAATGTCAGACAAAACTGATCTCTGGGACATACAATTCCATATACAAAACATCACCATAAAGATACAGGCGGGTCCAACATATGTATAACTAATGAAACTATCATGGTTGCTCAATATGCAAAAAGGCACCATATCAAATCTAAAGAAATCATGGCCACAAATGAACAAGGTGGATCCATGCTCAACAATTGATCATAGCCACGAAAATACAAGGTGGATATATGTCTCAGTAAATGTCATATAAAATGTAACAAGGTCTTGCGCAACTTGGGAAATAGAAAAATGACGATGCTATTGTCGGCCCAAGGTCTTCATTCCAAACCGCCCAAAAAAGGTACGAATCCTAACCATGCGAATAAAGGAGCTGAATTTGAACATGGAGGAAACCATTTGATTACCATTCAATAATGAGAACCGTTAACAAACGCGAGGGAAACCACCATTAATGAAGATGATCCCCAAGGTACCTAGTACATTCTAACAAGTGTGAATACAAGGACTTGAAGTTGAACACTTGAAGAATCCATCGAGTAGGAGACATTAAGGTATTCCCACTACCCAATAGCGAGGAAAATTGCCACTAATGACTGCAATCCCCAAGGTACTGTCATAAAACTCTAAATCTAATTCCCAAAGCAAGATGTGTTGTAGTCGATAGGAAGAGATCTGTTGGAAGGAAGGCATTAAGGAATCCTTCATCATCCAACACGAGGTAATTCAAAGACTAATTGGATCTGGAATTGGTACAGAATTTCATGACAAGGACCGTCGAAGACATGATGTATTGAACTGATACCAAGGAATGGCCAACACAAAAGGTCAAGGCAACTGCAGAATGGCCAACAAAGGTTTAATCCTTGAACAGTGAGCACAACACAAAAGTGACTTAGGTAGATTTTGGTAGAAAAGAACCAACGACACAAATCTGCAATGCAGGAGACATTGACAGATTCCCCATATAATTGGAAAAGAAACCAACTAAAGGAGTAAAAAAATCTAAATCGAGATAAGATAAAAAAAACTAGGACCCAACTGTTGATAGACTCAAAACTAGTGCTTTGTTCAAGGAAACAAGACTTGCTACCATGATGTAAAATACATGTGAATGAACTTCCCTTTCCCTCTTTCTTGTAAAGGTTTAACTAGTTCAAGAAAGCAAACTCGGTACCTTCTTCATTTTTGGAAAGCTTGAAGAAGAGATAGAAGAATGATTGATAAAGCACTGATTCATGGATTTTACAAGCCCGGACTAGAACATGCTCGATGGTGTTTTCATAGTTTAGAGAGTCTGAAAACTCCAAAGAAGACTCCAGGGGGGTGCTTTTTCATCCAATTTAGTCTCCTGAGGCCAAAAAAGTATAAAATAAACCACAGAAGAACTCTCTTAGCTTCCGAAGAAGTAAGGCGCACCTTTTTCGTATTTAGTCGGGAAGGTCGAAAAAAGGTTAAATTACCACCTACCCAACGCTCCTTCAAAAGCAGCATATAGCCTGAGTTTTATGAGTGTAAAGGAAGGAAAGATCACTTGGAAATATCCATTTGATTACGAGAAATGGGGCTTACAACAATAAACTAAATGCTTTGTTCTTTAGGGTTTAGCGAGCATGACAAAGACATAAAGTAAACTCGAAATATTTTTCATGTTTAGGTCCAGAGCACGAAAAAGAGAAAACTGAGCTCATATCGCGTGTTCCTTTTCCGTAAATTTAGTCCCTTAGGTCTGGAAAAGTGATAAACCTGTACCTGAGAATACTCTTCTCAATTCCATAGAAAAGAGAGTGATCCTTTCTCGTATTATTCCACATGGTCGGAGAAAGAGATAACCTACCACCAATGTGGATGCCCATTCACATATTCTTAACGAGCTTGAACGGACAAGTTTACTTGGCAGTCAAGTCTGTTTTGAGGAGTTAGACCTGGGCCTAAAGAAACTCCATATCTTTCCCGTGAAGTTTTAACGAGTACGAAAAAGTTAACTCGTGGCCTCCTTACTATTTTTAACGAGCTCAAAGGAGAGCAGAAAGAATGCTCTAAATGTGAGGAGACAAGTGTCAGGGGAAAGCGAAACTAGTTCCAAGCACGAGGAACAAACCTATGCATAATGCAAGGAACATGAGCAAGGTAAAGACACTCGGGGAATGTCTCCTCAAGGTAAAAGGTGCCATTTTTCAAAGGCAAAATGATACAAGGCTTAGCGACAATGAGAACAAAGATGAGGGCTTATACAACGAGCTAAAAACATGGAAGACGGCATCAGGCTCATAAGCACGAGCAGGACACATGCAAATGTAGTTACAACTTGAACAATAAGGCAAGGCCAGTAAATAGTTGTGAATCCAACTACAAATCATGTCTCCAAGAAACAACAACATCATAATCACATTCAGAAGAAAAGATCCGATGCAGGTTACTTTGGCAGGAACACATGTGACTTTGCTATCTTCAACAAAATGGAAAGTCAAGGAAAAATCGACCAAAAAATATTCTATAGCACCAAGGCTCAAGGGTTTATAATCAGTAATATCAACCTCAGAAGGAGAGAAAAAATCAACAAGGGAGATAGAGTCTATAAGAACAAACTCAGTATCACGGGAGTTGAAAAATTCATAAGAAAAATCAAAATCATCAGGATCACTGACTTACTGTTCAAAGGAAGAGTCAAAAGACTCAACAAGACCCACATAAGAAGAAAGGTCAGGCTTACTAGGCAAATTAGGGTTAGACTTAGTCACAACTGAACCAACATCCAAGAGAATATTAGACTATATCAAAGACTCTAGGAAGACTTCATTCGAAGGAAGGAGATCATCCAAGATAGGACACATGTCTAAACTTTCAAATGGATCAACAGAGTGGAGAGCAAGCTCCATAGTCTATATAGGATGACTCACCTTGTCAACTGCTGGGACCAAGTCCCGAGAAGGTAAGCATGAAAACAGATGTTGTTTCTAAGTAGCAATTGAATGCAAAGGACATGAGGCCACATAGCTCACCTGTGGCGAGGTAGTGTATATAGAAACATTGGGAATCAATAAAGGAAAGACCTGGTCTCTAGTTGGGTCAAGAGATGGATCAAGAAAATCCAACTGATCAATAGTGACAATTTATTCACCATGATGAAAGTACATCACACAAAATAATGTTGACACCACAGCTTACATGGCATATACATAATCACGTCCAAGGAGCATATTGAAGTCCGAGGGGTCTTCTATCACCATGAAGTCAACTAAGACAGTCTTCCCGCCCAAAGCAACAGGTGTTTGAGCAAGAATTCTTAAGGCTATACAAGTTCTTCTATCAAATGCCAGTAATTGACTAGCAGTCTACACAAGGCTGGGAGATCCCATGCCTCGCCAAGCACAAGCAGACAAGATACTAACTGAAGCTCCTTTATCAACAATACAATGAGAAATCGTGTATGGTTCAACTTTGACCTTTATCTAGAAAGGTGTATCAGAAGGAAGGCATGGCTCAACTAGGGTATCCCAATCAAAGGAAGCAATCTGAGATCTTGGTGGGGGTTGATCTGAAGCAAGTTCAGTGCCCCCTTGTTCAGTAAGTTCTAAACTGGCAGTGAAGAAAATGTGACTAGCAGACACTTCACTCTCCAAAGGAAGAGTGGGATTGATCAACAATGAAATTGATTCAACCGCTTCGTGAAATTCACTCTCTGAAGGGAGAGTGGGATTGACCAAAGGTGACATTGGTTCAATCACATCAAGATCACTCTCTGAAAGAAGAGTGGGATCGACCAAAGTTGAGATTGGTTTGACCACTTGATCAACCAAAGGTTGAGTAGGTTTTTGAGAAACTATAGATTGTTCAGGAGAAGGAAATTCTTGAGTCTTGGACCACACTCTTCGCACCTCTGCAATAGCAAGGCACTGGTGAGTAAGATGATCTCCCTCACATAGCTTACAAGGGAACTTAAGTTTGCACTTCAAACAACCATTTTTCTCAACAGTGTCAACACGAATAGCAGTGGCTAACTGTTTGCTCTCAACAAGACCTACATAGGTTGAGATTTTTCCTCCAACATGACCACTAGAGGCTGGGTGACTGGGTCCAACCTAACTAAGAGAGGCCGATTATTGAAAAAGTTCAGAATGTTCAAAAATGGGATGACCATGAAACCAAAATCTTCGCACCTCCATGATAGAAGGGCATTTATAAGTAAGGTGGTCTCCCTCACAAAGCTTACAAGGAAACTTGGGCTTGTGTTTTGAATGGTTAGTCTTTTCAACAATGTCAACATGACTTGTAGTGGCTGATGGATTGTCTCCAGCATGAACCATAGAGGCTGAAATATTACCCCCAGCATGACTTGTAGAGGCTGAGAGACTGGGTCCAACATGATCTGCAAAGGGTGGATGGGCACCACCAGCATGAACAACAAAGGCTGAATGGTTAGAATCAACATGGTTTGCAATAGTTGAGTGTGTGCCCCCAGCATGAACCATAGAGGTTGGGTGGATGGATCCAACATGACTTGCAGAGGTAGGATGGGGAGGTTCAACTTAAACATCAGAGTTTGAATGGGTTCCCTCAACATGAATTACAGAGGTTGAGTGACTGGATCCAACATGACCTGGGAAGGTCTGAAGGATCCCACCAGCATGATCAACAGAGGTTGGATGGTGAATATCAACATGACTTGCAGAGGTTGAGTGGTTAAATCCAACATGACCTGCATAGGTTGGATAGGTGCCCCCAGCATGAACTGCAGAGGCTGGGTGGTGAGGTTCAACTTGACTTGTAGGGGTTGAGTGGGTTCCCCCTTTCTTATGTGTCCTCTTCCTATTCCTCCTTCTTTTACTCCTTTTAGACTGCCGATTACTAGTATCAATACTTTCACTGCATGAGGTAGAAGGAGTAGGAGTAGTATCTCCAGTCCATACAATTCCCTTCCTCTTTCCCCCACTTTGTGTCATGAGAAAGTTGGTCATGGCCACCTTAAGCCTACCCAACTTTACGTTGGGAATTTCGGTGTGGTATCTTGATCCACTAGCTCAACCAGCAATGCGCCAGGTTGTTTAAACCCCAGTGCAACCCATCACAGTCGAGTCTCACCCTCCACCTAGTCTGCAAAAGCCAACTACCACACCTGTACCCGCACCGCCCCATCCGAAAAGGGCTAGGGGTAAGAATTCCAAAGCCACCGCAGAGCCACGACAAGTCTCACCTTGTGCCATCTGCGAACAACACAACCATCCAACTCAGAATTTCCTTGAAATCCCAACGATCTATACGCATTTAGATTCCATGGACACAAACGAAAACCTCCCCGTGGTAGAACTCCCAACTGCGTCAATAGTCAGAAACAAGGCATTGAGAAAAAACCATGCTTGTGCCCTCTGCAGTTTGTATGGACATTACTCTCACCATTTACAAGACTTTCCCGAATTTCGAATGGCTCTCGCTAACCTCCGTCAACATTCCCTTGAGTCTGAGATCACCTTGATTAAAGAAGTTCACCCACCACCTCCTTCTTCAGACACCATGTCCATTTACATGATGTCCGGTTCCATCGACCCGCTCATATCCTCCTCCAATGACAGTCCATCAGACCTGTCTCTTCATTGCTTCTGCAATGATGAGGAAATACTTGAAGCTCTAATTACCCCGGAATACCCATGGGACGACATGCACCATCGCTCGTTCTTCCTCCCTAAATAACTTGTGTCACAGTCCGAGTAGTTTTCTGTGGAGACCAAAGATTTCATCCATGGGAAGGTTGACTAGTTCAAGAACCCCATACCAGCACCTACTTCCTTCGAAGAAGGGAATATGGTGAACATTTAGCCAACCATTAAAATCGACATCTCAACCAATTCAGAGATTGTTGAAGAAATAATGTTGGGGGCATCTTGCTCCCCGGAAGAGGTCGATGCCTACAAATCTCTCTTCCAAGAATTTCATGACATCTTTTCCTCGTCTTACACTGAAATGCTCAGCCTAGATCCATCCATCATGGAACACCACATCGACACATGGCTAGATGTGGCACCCATACACCAAAATCAACGACCCATCCATCCATCCAAAGTGGGTGCGGTTAAAGCCGAGATAGAGAAGCTAAGCACAATCGGCTTCATTTATCCCATTTCATACACCACTTGGGTTTCTAATCCTATTCCTATGAATAAAAAATAGGGTACCATTCCCGTTTGCACAGGCTTTCGCAACCTCAACAAGGCGTGTCCGAAAGACAACTTCCCCACACCCTTCATCGATCAGATTATCGATGCATGCGCCAGAAATGAAGCCTTTTCCTTCATGGACAGTTTTTCTGGATATAACCAAATCCAAATTCATAAAGAAGACCATTATAAGATTTCATTCACAACATGGGGCACATTTGTGTATCAAGTCATTCCCTTTGGCCTAAAAAACACCGGAGCCACCTTCCAGCGTGCCATGACGTATTATTTCCATGATCTAATTCGCATCATCTTGGTCTACTTGGACGATCTTACTACTTGATCACCAAAACAATCACAACATATAGACGACTTGTGGAAAGTCTTCTTACAATGCTGCAAGTACAAAATTTGCCTGAATCCCCTCAAGTGTGTTTTATGTGTCCCAGCAGGCCGTCTACTCGGATTCATCATCTCCCACAAAGGGATAATGGTAGATCCCCTCAAAGTTCAGGCCATCCTTGATCTTCCTTCCCCAAGAACTTGGCACCAACTACAAATCCTACAAGGCAAGGACAACTTCCTTCACTGCTTTGTGCCAGAGTATGCAACAAAATCTTACGAATTCATCTGCCTACACTGCACAAAGATCCCCTTTGTTTGGGATCAGCAAGCACAAGAATCATTTGATGCACTCAAGCAAGCCCTAGCTTCTGTACCATTACTCTCAACACCATATTTCACTCGAGACTTCATCCTCTATGTGTTGACCTCAGAAAATGCCATCACTGGAGTCTTAGTCCAAGAATACAATGCTCGCCATGAGCATGTGATTTACTACATCAGTTATAAGCTAACAAGACCCCCACTACGATATTCACCTGAGGAGAAATTGGCCCTCATCGTTGTCTTCTCGGATCAGAAGTTGCGACACTACATCATTGCAAACCATACTCATGTAGTGGCTGATTCAAACCCAATGTGGTACCTCTTAAGCCATCGCCTTATACAAGGTCGAGCGGCTAAGTGGGTAGTCATCCTCCAAGAATTCGACCTAGAGTTCATGTCCCCAAAAAGCACAAAGGCACTCGCGCTAGCCACACTTATGACCGATCTGCCCCCATTAACCGTGTCATCACCCCCCAAGGATGATCTCCCTGATGATTTTCTATTCATCATATCCACGGACGACCCCTGGTATGGAGACATCCTTCTTTACTTACGCACACAAAAGTTCGCAGCACACTTAAACCATGAGGATAGGCAATGCATCCAACATCAAGCCATTCGCCACTTACTAATTGGAGATGTTCTATATCATCGAGGCATTGATACCATCCTACGTTGTTGCCTCACCCATGACAAGGCCGAGACCATCCTCAATGACTGCCATAGTGGAGCCTATGGTGGCCACCTTTCAGGCCTAGCAACCGCCCAGAATATTCTATGTGCCGGCTACTTCGGGCGCTCCATCTTTGCCGATTGCATCGAGGCAGTTAAGCATTGCCGCAGCTGTCAACTCTTTGCCCCAAAGGAAAGAACCCCCCCTGCACCGTTACACCTCATAGTCACAGTCGGGCCCTTCTGCAAATGGGCAATCGATTTCATGACAATCAACCCCATCTCGGCTAATGGTCATAAATACATCATTATGGCAGTCGATTACTTCACCAAGTGGGTCGAGGTCATGCCCACATTGGATTGCAAAGCTAAAACCGCAGCACGCTTCTTCTTCAATCATGTTATTACACGATTTGGTGTCCCTAAACAGTTAGTCTCAAACCATGGGGCACACTTCCAAGATGCCATATGGGCTGAATTATCAACCATGTTGAAATTCAAACACCAATACTCATCTTCCTACTACCCCCAAGGCAATGGCCAAGTGGATGAAGTCAACAAAATCATCAAAACAATGCTCCAAAGGATGGTAGGAAATCATAAAACCAACTGGCATCACATGTTATTCTCTTCCCTATGGTCTTATCACACATCCAAAAAAACCGCAACCGGTTTCACTCCTTTCCACCTAGTACATGGCGTTGAATCAGTACTCCCTATATAGTGCCAAATCCCATCCCTCCACCTGGTGGTAGAACTCCTACCTGATACTTCACCTTTAGAAGAACAGATCCTCCAACTCGAGAAAACCATAGAAGACCATCGAGCTGCCCTCCAAGCCATCGAAGCAGCAAAAACAAGATCAAAGATCCACTTTGACTCCCATGTCCACCCTCGCACCTTCAGCGAAGGTTATCAAGTTCTAGTCTACAACCAACCCAATGATAAATTAGGAAAAGGCAAGTTCAATTCAATGTGGTATGGCCCATACATCATCCATTGTTGCCTCGAAAAAGGGGCATACACCCTCATTGACTCTGATGGACAACTCTTAGAGAACCCCCGCAATGGGATCTACCTCAAGAAATGTTATGCTTAACATCACCAATGAGTCAATTCATTTTATTTTTTTGTTTTACAACGTTTTTCTAGCAAAAATCAAGGGCAGCACCATCAGCTGCTAGTCCAAAGTCACCCGGAATCAGTTTGACACACCTCTCACATCTCTGGGCTCAAACTTCTATCTCTTTATGAGACCATTGTCTCATGTTTAATAAATCAATTTCAGGACCATTTCCCACAAGTCACCTCGATTTACGAGCCACGACATGACGATGCAAGTGTCCACGAACCTGTACTTCTATCACACTTCCCGACCACTACTCATGCAAGTTCTCGGGCCACCGCCCGTTAAGGAATGCCATTTTTTACTTGTATTTTAACACATAGTTGTCTTCTCCATTCACCGCACCTTACACTGACCTTTGGACCACTGTCCACAAAATGATTTCTTTTTATTGCATGTATTTGGCATATAAGTGCCCCTGAACTTGCACTCACATCGCATGTAGTCAAGTCTATCCACCACAACACACATACACGCTCTCCTAACCCCTTTCCAGGATCCACCTCGGTTTGCATGCCTCTGCTGCGATCTATTCCATGCATGTATTGGTATGTTTGAGAGCCTTCAGCTCTATCCATACTACGCAGATGATCTTTGGACCTCTGTCCACCATCTCAACATGGGGCACCTCTTGTGCCACCGCAATCGGTTGACTACATAGGATTTTCGTTTAAGCTCTTTTCTGACTCCTTAAAACAATGAAAAGATATCCAAGTGTAGCTGCTTCCTTTCCTACTCGCTAAAGTATAGAAAAGGGAATCTACATCATCTCGTTTATCTCCTTTTGCGGACTATGTAGACCATCAATTGAGAAGGACCTCCTTGGCACACTCAAGCCAAGACCGTTCCCCTCTGCATACTTTTATGCTTTCTCAGGTAGAGGGGCCGCACTTGACGAAAAATATCACCACGGGTTGTCATTAAGCTCTTTTCCAGCCTTCTCATCAGGAAAAGATTTTCGAGCAAACTTGGTTTCGTTCATGCTCATAAAAGTATTTGAATGACCATCCAGTCAGTACAGGTTTAACCTTTTTCGGCCTGATTGGACTACCAATGGTAAAGAATTCTCTCATCCCCTACAGGATGGGCGAGCTCTCCTATGTATACTTTTATCCTTTTTTAGGCACAGGAGACTACCAATGAAAAATAGCCCCCACTGGATTCTTCTTCGTGCTTTCAGACTCTCTAAAATTGAAAGCACCATCGAGCATTTACCTTCTCGGGCTCACCAAAAATCCACAATATCGTACCACAGCGGTGTCCCTAGACACCACCCCACAACAAACAATTTTCCAGCATTCCCCCATTGGGTCACCTTTTTTCAGAGTACTCTACAATTTGTCTTCCTTGGATCCCATAAATATCAAAAGTGTCCACCTTCTCCAAGTATTTCCCATCTGCAGTGACATTCCATGTATTACAGCTATGATCCCATTCCCATGAGTCAGTTTCATTCACTGCCCTACCCCTATTTAATTCTTTCCCTCCCCCTCCCCCCCCATTCAGTTGGTCAATCTACAGATTGTCTCATGCCTTTAAGTAATCTCCCTTGTGCTCTTGATCAAGGAAACATCATTGCCTTGGCTAGGGGCAGGTCTCCCTCTATCGACAATAGCACACATATTCCATAGGACAGACCCAGAGGTCCCTGTAGCTTGGTTTCATTAACATCATTAATGAGTTCCTTGGACCACTTGAGAGGAGCCCTTAGTTCCTCTCGAGATGGTTGTTTCTCACATGCTCGACTTCAACTACATCATCGCACCATTGATATTCGTATAGGGTTTGGTCCGCATAGTACTTGGTCGAAGACCCTGGATGTCACCTAACTCTAGCACAGTGATGATTCTACTCAAGGGACCTAAACAGGTTATGTTCCTTGTGATTTCTAGGTTGCATTGGAGACAATGTTCAGAAGCCCTAGCAGTGTTTCGATATACCTTTATGATTGATGCAGCATACTTGTACCACAGAGACTCTAACTCTCAATTAGCGAGTCCACACAGCTATGTACCGTTCTAGAGGATATAGAATTCCAACAAACCATTAGTCATGAAGATATAGAATTCCACGAGAATGCCATGGGTCCAATGTACCAGATCAGTATTGTATTCAGCCTCACATTGAGGAAACCAATATTGTAACATTAGTTGTATATGATTGGCTCTTGGATTTTATAGCATAGATCAAATTATTCTTTTGACATTGTCACGAGCATGATGATGCCCGCCTTGTCCATATACATGTCACACATTATTTGTATCTCACCCATTGATGGGAACCATATTAATACAAAAACCAAAAGCCACCATGCCCCAGCCCCAGAAGCACTACCTCTACGTAGCAAATCCTATGATGTCCATCAGCCATACGTTGAGATCCTACCCTCACACATCAGGGGGCAATCTGTTAACTCAAAAAAATCCCTCACTCAGCTCTCCATGGCCTACACCACCCAAGGACACCATCTCATGACCCTCATATCACTCCATTAGACCCCCACACCCTAAAAAAGGCTTAAGGATGAAGAAAAGGGCTTTAAAAACTCAAAAAGGAGCCTAAATAACTCTCCTATGGGCTAAGGCCTCCAAAAAGGGGCTAAAACCCCTCAAAGGAGCCTAAAACCCTAAAAGGAGCTAAAGTTAGGAAGAAAGGGGCTAAAGCCCGGACTAAGGGCTTAAAACCCTAAAAACCCTAAAAAAGCTATAAAAGGAGCGTGGGGGGTCACTCTCAAACAACTTCTCCCTTGCATACTGTTATGGTGCCCGTGGATTCCTTGAGACCCTCTCAAGCCACTCACATTCTCTCTCCTCCATCTTCATTGAGCCATAGCTCCCCCATCCAAGAGAGGTGCTTCCACAAGCTAGGGCATGGTGGCCCATTTCCACCCAAAAGAGAAGGTATAACTGTGTTTTCTTGTTTTGTTTATTTTCTTAGTAGTTTCTTTGTTTTCTAACCCATGATTTCATTTGCAGGTTTATTTCCTAACGTGTTTTGCAGGTACTTCAGTTTAATATAGCTTAATGATTGTTTGTAGGTCATTGGAAGTGGAACCCTAACCTTTGTTTGTAGAGGGGTTCTCCATTGTTTCTCTTCTTTCTGTTTTGTATTTCATTCTTGTTCATTTTTACAGCTTTTCCACACACAGGAACCTACCCTTCTGTCCTATAGACAGAAGGGAGCCATTCCTACCCCTATAGAAAGGAGAAATCCCTACTACAAAGTGTACAATAGCCAACCTAGTGAAGTAATAGGCTTCTGCAATATATCATTACATGAGAGAATTGAATGCATAAAGATGCCATTCGAAATAGTCAAAAAGTAGGCTTACTAAATCTAGTCAAATCCCCCATAGGTGCATAAAGTAGTTTCCAAATCTATGAAGATGCTCACAAATTTGCTAAGTAAAGTGGGAAAGCTAAAGAGGGATGGAAAGACAACTCATACATGCTTTTATTTGGAAAAAAGGATGGAGGATGATGTGGGCAAAAAACAAGTCAACTACACCTAGTCTAGCTTTTCATTTTTCCTTAAATCAAAATAAAACAAGGTAGCTTTTCAGAAAAAGAAAATATGCACTTTGGAGGATCTGGAATAAAGTATACATGCTAAATTGGGTTTCCAGGATGTTTCCCAAGCGCTCCATGACTCAGTTTTAGCATGTGTTGACTTCTAGGACTTGTAGAATGCAACTAGCATAGAATGGAATCTAGGAAACTAGGTAATAAGACAAAAATAATTAAAATAATGTCTAAGGTAGGTAACTATGGGTTGATTATTCTAACATGTATGTCATAGGAGTGGTGGAAATTTGGCAAAAGCTGCAGGACCATTACAACCTGTTGCTACTTCATATCCATTTGAACAGTGGGGAATAGATGTTATTGGGGAAATCAATCTGAATTCTTCATTAAAACATCGATATATCCTCATGGATACTTATTATTTCACACGATGGGTGGAATCTCTTCCATTTTGCAAGAGGACATTATGACCAGGTTTGGAGTTCCAATTTCCCTTGTTTTTGATTATGCATCTTATTTTTCATCTATTAAAATAAATTAGTTTGCTTATGAAAATGGAATTAAGTTTCATTACTTAGCTAATTATTACCCTTAGGTAAATGGTTTAGCGGAATCAACAAATAAGAACCTTATCCGGATTCTGAAGAAAATCGTTATTGAAAATCAGAGAAATTGGCACTCATCTCTCCCAAATGCACTGTGGGCAGATATGGTCACTTCAAAGAATTCCTTAGGATTTTCTCCCTATACTATAGTATATGGAAAAGAAGCTATATTTCCCCCAAACATTCTACTCCCATATTCACAGTTAGCTCAAGTTTCAAGGGGTTCTAGTAGCAAATTTTTACAAGAACGAATTGACACTCTGCTAAAACTGGAGGAACTACAGCAAAAGGATAAAGATAATTTCAACCAACATCAAGGTATCATCAAAAGATGGTTAAACAAGAGAAAAAATGGTACAAGAATTTTTGATGTAGGAAACCTAGTTTTGAAATAGGATAATCCTCATGCAAAGAAGGGAAAGCACACAAAGTTCCAACATTTATGAATTGGCCCTTACCTAGTCACTAAAAAGTTAGGCCCTGCAGCTTACAAATTGCAAGATTTACAAGGATAGGAAGAAAGTCTTCATGTAAATGGGCCTTTGTCTCAAACATTACTTCACTTAGAGTCCTAGGAACCCTTTGTACATAAATAAACTTGTTTTTTATTGTTTTCATTTATTTAGGTTTATTTTCCTATTTGTTTCACCTTATTTCATAGCCTTAGTCTATTTTCTTTTAATAAGCTAGCTCAAATTTTGGTGCCTGGAAGTATAGGCATCTGAGTAAACTCGAAACCTTTGGATGTCAAGAATTGCTTATGGGAAAGAGAAGATGATAAATTTCGATCATAATGAGATTCTTTAATTGTTGACAGATGATTGAAAGGTAATCTAGTCTTCAAGTTCACATTTGAATCATTATAACCCCTATGAAAGAACCAAGACTCATGAGGTCTTGAGCACTATCTTGGGATTTCATCCATTCTCACATTAATACTTTTCTGAGGAAGCATATCATGATGGACCCATGGAAAGGAAGCATGTCTAGCAGATGTATGGTATTAAAAATGATCCCATTGCTACAAATTAAAAAAAAAAGGCCAAAAGGCTTAGATTAAAAATTCATTTTTCTAAAATATTCAGTCTTCAATGAAGGAAAGGATGCTAAAGAAATAAATCATCAGAGCAAAAGTGTTGTCAAAACAACAAATATCAGTAAGGTTCTTCTCCGTCCGTGAGCATGATAAGCAAAAAAATTTGTCACTCACACAAAAGGACATTGTGTATGGAAGAACTTATATCAAGCTCTTAAAATTAAAGAAGCAATCAAGGAAGACTAAGAAGACTTTTTCATTCATAAAGAAAGCATCAAAAGAATGCTTATAGCATGGGAATGAGGAAAAAACAAATACATCTGTCATACTCTGTTACGATCCTGTGGAGTCTTATCTTATGGAAACTTAAAGATAGGGGGTAAAATGAAATTCATAAGTGATAACTGCAGAATAGGATAGCGAAAGTGCAGAGCCGAAGAGTTAAAGTTAAAGTTGAATTCATGGAGTAAAATGGCTGGAGAGGAAGTGCATAGTTGGAGTGTTAAAGTTTGAACTTCGTGAAAATTAGATGATCCGGCTTCCAATTTCCACTTTCCGCAAAAGGCAGAAGCGGAAGGGCGGAGGCAGAAGTGGAAGATGCAAGTTTATCTTATGAGAAGGTTACAAACCAAATTTCTGACTTCTGCATAGATCTAATGGTCCTGAAGGGTTCTGTGTAAATCAACTGCTTAGAAAGGTGGAATAGAAAAGAGCAGAAGCGAAAAAGTGGTAGTGGAAGATGCAAGTTTCGATCAAGTAAAGGTTGGAATCCTAATTTCCAGTTGACAATTTAGAAGGATTCTGAAATGATTAATGACTCAAAAAGAAGCGGAAATGCGGAAGCGAAGAGGCAGAGGAAGAAAATTTTAAGTTTAATTTCAGAAAAGTTTGACTTTTCGATTTCCAATTTCTGAATAGATCAATGATCCAAAATCTCCCTATTTGGCGGATCAGGAGGATTAGAAAGTGCGGAAGTGAAAAGTTGGAATTTAAACTTCATGAAAATTGAAAAATATGGCTTCTGATTTTCTCTTTTCGCAAAGGGTAGAAGCAGAAAGTCAAAGTTGGAAAAGACAAGGTTTTGGTCATGAAAATTGGAATCCCGTTTTCCGAATTCCACATAAATGAACTGCCAAAAAAGGGAGGAAAGGAGCTAGCAGGGTTGCAAGATCTAATGGTTCATATTAGACCCAATCCATCTTTGAGATGATCTAAGTTTTCCAACCTTTATTTTGTTTTTAACTATGAACCATTGGGGAAACTAAGAAATCTTTCTCCCAAAGATTAAACTGAATAATTTTCTTTCTTAACAAAGTTCTAATCATCATGTTTTTGTTCTATCATTAAACTTACAATTGAAAATACGGTGATTAGTTACATTCACCATTGACAGAATATTGTTGTTTCAAGAACACACATACATCTCATGATGTTCTTGTTATGTATTGCAGGTACTATGGTTCGCTGAGCTAGGATGGGAGATTGCGAAATTGGCTAAAGGATACATCAGTGGATGGTTCAAATGAATATATAGTCTTGATCGATGATTGTAAGGGATTTCGATTTATGACGATGCACAGATGAAGAAAATCATTGCAGACTACCTGGAGAGGTTCTAACTGTCATTTTTAGCAAGCGGGCCTGAGTCCCTGTTGTTAAATTTTCCAAACAGATCCACCATGTGTGTTCTAATGTGTTTGCCCAAATTTTTTTTTGTGATCATGGAAAATCTGTTAGATCAGATTTTGTTAGGATTTCTGTAGCTGAATTTGGATCTATTTCAAGGTCAGACTCGGGAGCCCAAGACACTATAAATAAGATGTGCATAGCACCGAGAAAGCACTTTTTCTTGGTGAAATAATTATGGACTATTGTTGTAAAGGAGATACCTCTTTTCTAATAAGAAGGATAATTTTGTTGGAACAAAGTGCTTACGCAAATATTCAATCGGGATGTGTGGAATGCATATTGTAGAACTATTTATTCTTGCTTCTTTACATCATGCAATGAGATTTTTCTAACCTGCTGGAACTATTTCCTTGGTCATGAATGTCTGTTGTCTATATAAGTGTCTGTGTTGATAGGGTAATAAATGGTTTAATCATATTAGAGCTACCTCTGGTATTCTTTTTGCAATGAATGTGTTTACTGTGTTGGTACATCTATGTGTTAGATATTTATGAGCATTTACAGTATATTACTTAGAACTCTAAATTTTCTCTTTGGTCAAGGATAGAATAGGTTAGTTTTAGATCTATATTAGACCTGAATTTATCTCAGTCAACTGCATATCATTCTTTAAACAAAAATATTATAAACGGTGGACTGGACCGTAACCAGTAAAATATTAAAGAACTTAATCTACGGTAGTCGAAACCATGAACTAGATAGATTCCCCACACCAAATGGTGTCTGATCTAATTGGGATCGTTCAACAAGGAGAATCCCTACTGCTTGGTACCTAGGAATTTTCCAAGCATCAATAAGACTATAAGTCCATGGCCACACATATGAAAATGAATTTGATTCTTATTTCAGATTTGAAGGATCTTAAAGTTAGTTGATATGTACTTGATTACGCAAGGATTGGATGTATGCTTTGCAGTATGTACATAGACATGGACAACAAATCATGTGTTGTAGTACCTACCTATTACAACTAACAAGTGATTGTGATTCTATCTTGTATTAGGGAATGAAAGAAATTTTCAAGGATATATGGATTCTGACTAGTGTAGTGATCGAGAAAAATTGCATTAGAGATGTTTCTCTAGATAGAATATATTGTAAAATAGTAAAGCTTCAAAATATTCCAAGTTAGTTATACCCGAGACATGGTACAAATCCAATATATATCTACAAATGAGCATATGGGGAAAATACTTATTCATGGAGCCTGATTCATATGGCTAGTGGCAAATGGCCCATGTACATTCTCTATCCATATAGCCATCAAGAGTGAGTCATATATATTGATTAGACAAGAGTGATTCATATCTCTTGAGTGGACAAGAATGAGTTATATTCTTGTGAATGATATAAATGAGTCATATATTTTGTAAGATAACAGTGAGTCATATATCTTGTGGTGATGAGCACATATCCATAGATGAGCAACATTGTCATCCTTCTTACTAATCCTCTGTCTGAGACAAGCTTGGTGTAGTAGAGAAAGACTCTTCCAGTTGAAGAGGGAGTATTGATGTATCTTCATGAGAAACAACAAATAGTTTCTATCCCCCCCATCTAGTCATGGTACATGACTCAAGCATCCATGGGTTGTGATATATTATGCAGAGAATATGCATTAGCAGAGACATGGTCAAAGTATTGGATACTATCATATACTCGAGAAGAGTTATAGTCAAGGTTGTTAGAGAAAAATTGAACCTCTTGGAGAAGTAGTTGGGGTAAAGTGTTATAAAAACAAGAATATTAAATCATTGTGAAACTGATCATGCCTTGAAGAAAATCATAGAGAATGGAAAGATCATAGAGAACTTCTCTATATAGTCGAATATTCTTGAAGTCAACAAATGTTGAAGATTGAAAAGAAAGATGATATTTTCCTTCTGCAAGAATTGTACACATTTAATGTTTTGTACATGATGGATTTGGTATCCATGGTTTCCAATTTAGATAAACTACATTCTAGATCATATCTAGATGATACTACTATGGGTAAGTAGTTTGTTGGTCTCTTAAAAGTTCCTTCCATACTTGTTGTAAAATTTATGCTTACTTATTAAGTGTATGTTTGAGTACCTTTGAGGCACATTACAATAAGTGATTTATTGTAATTAATACATGGTAGACCTATTATATGATTATGCTATCCAACTATTTTTATAGCCTGGGATAAGCAGTGTATATAGTGGCTATTACTACATAAGCATGATGTATGTCAAAGAGTACTACAAATGAAAATAGTATCCTGATCTAAGAAGCAAAGTAGCTAAGAAAGTTACCTGTGAAGGTTGGAGAGAGTTACCATACTTGTCATAACTAGAGAGTGTGGCCATACTGTGATGGTGATCATACTTGTGATGACTTGAGAGCATGACCATACTTTATACATGTATCCATTAGAGTATGTGTATCCAACTGAGTATGTGTATCCAACTGAGTATGTGTATCTAGTCGAGTATGTGTATACAATAAATATTTGTATACAATTACATATGTGTTATGATAAAACACATTAACATGAATTTTTACTTCAACAAAATTCATGGTCATGTAAGGCAAAAATTTCAGTACATAGATAATGATGAGAATATTGCAAATGTGTGGATAAGCTGCAATCAGTGACAAAGTTGAGATACTTCTAAGATAAGCTTAATATGGTAGAAAATGCCTAGTAAAGTAGAGAATGTTTCCCTCGCTGAGAGGGAGTGTTGAATGTACATCATCAAGAATCATTATCTGGACTTGTGAATAGGGATAATTTTAGGGGAAAATTTTATCCCATGGGCTACTTTTCCATGTTTTTCTCCAAAAACCGATTCACTATTTTGCATTTTTTGAAGCCCTGTTTCACCCAATTTTGATGGGGTAAAATATTTTCACCCTAAAAATCG
>LPNX010543397.1:124659-137481 GCA_001517045.1 Pseudotsuga menziesii | reverse complement strand
AACCAATACTACCCACACTTTTCCATTTTGGGAAATCTTGTCAGATCAAAACATCCCCCAGACTAGTCAGTTGAATATAACCTTTCCATTCATGTGCACAAACCCTCTCGCATTTGACCCAAATAAAATTATCACTTATAGAGAATTACATATGCTTACACCAAATTATTTTCTTGGTATTCCTATAGTTCCCTCCCTATTCAAGTATCCCACATCAGTGTCACCACGGGTCCTGTTATGAGTAGCATAGTTTATTCCTCCCTCCCTCAAGTAAATAATATCTCGTCAGATACATGGGTTATTCCATCAATTCATGTCACTACACCAATAGGGAGCACATATGTACCTTTAAATGGGGGGAATAACTTAGTTCTAGGTCAATTCTTAGATCTTGGGAAATCTACTTGGGTTCAATTCCCAAATCGGTGGCAATTTCATCCTATCATTATCCAAACATTAGGCGGAGTATAAGGTTATCAACCCATCCCTTCTATGGACTCTGCCATGCCTCTTTAGACTGGGTTACCTTACCCATGGATCACAAATACACCATTGGGACAACCCAATTAGATGGGAGCACATCCACAAGGGGATTTTCCCAATAAAGAAATCAACCCCATGGCTTTCCAATCCCCTCAACCACAATATATGAGAGGACTAGCCTATGGTCCTACTAGTATTCCAATGCCCCATAATTATTACTAGTATCCTTAACCAAATTGAAAGTTATAATTCCTATACAGTTTATACTTTCCATATTTTTCATGGTTAGTGAATGACCCCATTCATCATGCCTATTTTCGGTCTCCTATACCTACTAAACTCCAATCCATTATCCCAAAATTTGACGAAAACCTCAACAAGGATCTGTCACATCCCCACCCCTCTACTCGACGGAGAGGACATGACTAACATAGATGCTAGCTATCAAACCCGAGAAACTAAAACCCATGAACATATAGAAAATTCAATGGAATAAAAGCATACATAGATGCATAAATGATTGTAAAACAGCGAAAGCAAATTCATTCATTCATAGCATTTAACATTTCATATTGTTTTATAAAACAAACACAATTGCATGGATTTAAACACAATATACTTATCTTAGAAGAATCTTGTCCCGCAACCAGCTATGTCACTGCAACGTTCCTCCCAGCCATAGGCCAGTGTGCTCATCAATCTCTCAGTAACATTGCCACCCCCGAGTCGGGCATGATTTCCACAAGGAGTAAGGGGAACACTAGCAGGCTCACATGTAGCCAAGGATACACAAAAATTAGCCAAGCTAACACAGTTGGGTTTATCAGGCTATGAAGGAGATGGAAAGGCTGGCTGCTAAGCTAGTGAGCTCAACCCAAGAGCTATGGAAACCTGCACCAGAACTAGCCTGACTTCTAAAACATCTACACCACCCAACACAAGGAAGCATCCCCTTCTCTGCTACGCAGCCCCTTAGGATATGCCTTCCCTTCCAGTGCTACTCATGGGTGTGCAAAGAAGAAATCCATCCCTCTAGCTCTGTCTGTGAGGCTCCTACACACTAGGTTTGTCAAGCAAGCTTAGACCTCATTTCCACTCTAAAAATAGTTCAAATCAAAACAGCAGAGGTATACACAGCGAGATGCATAGTTTTGGATTGAGGAAAATAGTTGGGAAACAAAAAAAAATTAACAAGAAGGGTAAAATACATCTCGTAGCAACAATTCAATTTTTAGAGAGGTTTTGTCCCTAACATGGCCAAAACAGACTCAACAACTCCCAAATTCATGGGTCTCTCCTCTACCAATTGTTGTGCAATCAATAGAACGTGTTCTTTCCAACCGGGTGGTGAGAACAACAACAGAAAATGTCAATGGATAATCCCAGCCATGGAGCATTTCCCAATCAACTTCCCAGACATGGGAAAACTCCAGAAATCTACAAAAACGTGAATGGGTACACACAGGAAGCTCTGAATGCCTGAGAGAGCTCATGTGAAGGAAAAATGGTGAGGAAAACATGGTAGAATGGCATACATTTTTGGGTTTTTACTTTCCCAAGGAGTCAAAACATGTTTCCCAAAAACTGACAGCTTCTCCAATTCGAATTTGGGTTTTCATACCTTGCCCATCCCATGCAATAACCAACTCAACCAACTTCTGGCAGTAATAAATGATTGGGTGATAAGACAAGAAAGGTAGTTGACAGCTTTGATGGGTTCCCCCTTTTACATTTGGTTTTTCCCATTGGTCCCAAAGGTTTTAATATCACACCCCCTTTTCCTTAGGAAATCATACCCCTGTCTCATTATTTGTTGCATTGACATAGCTGGTTGTGGGTTTTTAATTAAATTGCATATTTACATGATGTTAAAAATTATAATGTGTCAGCTAGCAAAAAATACCATCGGCAACAATTTTAATCACCAAAACATAAACACAATAATCCATAGTGGGGCTTTTTCCTATAGCTCCACACCACGATTAATTACAATATATACATCATACGCGTTTAATGCAAACGGGTTCAAAACTAAGGTGTTACAGGATCCAAACAACCATGTAATGACTTACCATTTATGGTGCTCATCAAATTCTCTAATGGATGACTCCATCTGTTTGAGACTCTTCTAAAGGACCCTCGTCGGCACTACAAAAAAATGGTACATTAAGTTGCCACAACACTCCTTTAAATATTTTAGCTCCCTAGCTATGGACTTTTTGACACACTTTCAATTACCAATTCACTATGAAATTGGTGTTGATATTTTAATGTCACTTAGATAGTACAACTCCACCCACATCTCTAACCATATACATGAGTGGAGACAACAACATATATTAATAAAAGATACTATACCATACCAATTTCTTGTTGATTGGATTTCAAAGTATTTATTACCACCCTTAAGTAGAGATGTTTCCATGGGAGGTGTTGTAACTGAGGAGCAGAAGATCAATCATGATCAATATTTGGATTTTCTCTATTCATAATATGGGACATTATATGATCTTATCCCTAATTGTAATTTTCCTACCAACGACCCTTCAAGACCTTCGACAAAGCCTCTTGCTGATGGCATTGCAGGTTTAATAAAGACGCAATATGGATCCCAATCGATTGGAAAACAAATTCCTTCAACTTCTACTATATCCTAATGCCATACTACTAATTACAACACCAAAGGCACTCCTTCCCTTGCTTAAACCTATGTGGTGAGTGTGATCTATTCCTCTTCATCTCAGCCATCAAGAAGTGAGAATAAAAACAAAAATAAATCCAAAACATCTTCTAACTAGCAGGGGAATCCTAAAACTCAAGAAACCAATGTTGAAACCAAATCATAGAAAAATAAAAAAAATTCATGCCTAATATGCAGAGGTGACCATTACACAAAATATTGTCCTCATCATGAGGAAGTTAACAAATTTGTGAAAAGAAACACCCAACCAGTCATTGTAACTGATCCTTCCCCCCCACAACAATAGAAAATTATTTCCCATGAAATGTCCCCTCCACACATGGGTAATACCAACCAACCTCATAAAAGGGATCCATCCTCAAGCACTGAAGTTAATATGTGTAATGAAACAATTAATGTCACTACTAGGTCATAGAAATATGATCCACCCCTCAATAAAACATATAATGGATGTCTTTCTAACAAAAATTCAAACTCCATGCCAACTCCTTCTTTTGCAGGCCCTCTTTAGATAGAGAATATTATTTCTAACTATGTATTCAACCCACACAAGGCCACCATTCGGAAGGTGACATGTAATACAAGTTCTCATGTCACCAAAAATTATAGTATCATTGAGAACTTAGCCCAAGCACCTTCTATTGTGTCAACCCTTGAGGTTTTGGAGAGTTGTCCTAGTCATCATACAACCGTTTTGTCAACTCTCAAAGTCATTGACCTGGAAACAATGAATTCTATTATGTTTAATATAGAGTACTTTAAAATGAGGCTTTCACACCAACTTTCTTTTCATTTTAATGCCACATTTTGTGGGAATACCATCCATCGTACTATGTTATATGAAGGTGCATCTACTTCCATTATGTCTTTATCATGTTGGAGAGCCATTGGTTATCCTGGCGTTACTCGATCTACCACCAAACTGAAAGCATTTGATGGTCATGGTTTTCAACCATATGGACTTCTACCTTTTTTATTTGTTTAAATCTGGGGAAATCCATTTTTTGTTCATGTGGAAGTAGTAGACTTGCCTATTGATTACAACTTTCTACTCGGTTGAAACTAGTTTTATGCTATGACTTTTATAGCTTCTCCAATCTTTCAGTTGGTTCAATTTCCACATCAAGGGAAAGTTTCTACTATTGACTAACTTGACTTTTGTATGTTGAATATACATGACAACTCTACTCATCATTTCCCTCATTTAGGAAAATATAAATTCCACTATGAGGATATCATATTAGGGCATTTTAAAGACTCTTCACTTATGGGAGTCTCTCATTTACCTGTTCTCGACCCTCCACTACAAGTTTCCTTGATCAATATGATATCCTCCATGGTACAAAAATTGAATGCTTAAAATGACCCTTAGGTAGTGCATAGTTCATCCCAAATCACATTCATTGGTGATTCTATGCCTCTTAGTCCCACTGAAGTGGCATATCAATATATTCAATCTATATCCAACAACCTGGATTCTAATGGATAGTATCTCTTGGCATCAAATCTGTATTTTCTATCATCCTGGTTTGAATCTTCTATTCCTTATATGTATTACCTCTTGCACTATTTTCTAATGGATGAATCCATTGGAGCTTATGAACTTATAGGAGCCACCTTAGGAGGATAATAACCATTAATCATGCTTCCTAAATTAGACATAGCAGTAAATAATATCAAATCAATCGTTCCACCTGATATCATTGTTGATCCTCAATACCCTATTCGTATTTAAGGAATAGTTTTTTAAGGAAACATAGAAAACATCACACCTACTATGTCAATCGGTATATCAGTAAAACCCGGTATCGTGGAAAACATACAACTAGGCCAAACTTGTTCCTATGAAGAGGTAAAAATTTATAAGACCTTGTTACAAAAATGTTGTGATGTTTTTCAATGGATTTATGAATAAATTCTAGGTATTCATCCATCCATTGTACTTCATGAGATCAAGACCTGCCAAGAATCCAAACTATTTAAGTGAAAACTCAACCTCGTACACCCTAGCAAGATTGTTTCCATCAAGGAAGAGTTTGAAAAACTATTGAAAGTTGTTTTATTTATCTTGTTTCATCAACTGAATGGGTTTCTAATATCGTCCTAGTATTGAAGAAATAAGGGACCATTATAGTTTGTGTCGAGTATAGGGATCTGAACAAGGCTTGTCTCAAGGACAATTACCATACCCCCTTAATCGACAAAATAACCGATAACTATGTTGGGAGTTGTTTTCTTGTTCATGGACGACTTCTACAGCTATAATTATATCAAAATCCTCCCATTTGATTAACACAAAACAAATTTCATCTTCCCATGGTGGACCTTTTCTTATTGTAAGCTACCATCTGGCCTTAAAAATGTTTTGGCCACTTTCCATACGGCTATGGCATATTCCTTCCATGACATCAAGCATATTGTATGCCCTTATATAGATGATCTAATTTATCATTCAACTCATTGATAAGATCATCTGAAGTATCTTGGAGCTATTTTCCTTTGATGTCGTCATTACAATATTCACTTGAATCCATACAAATGTATTTTTTGTATTCAAGTTGGTAGACTCCTAGGATTCATAGTTTCCAACGATAGGATCTAAATTGGCCCTTTAAAGGTTGAGGCTATTTTATCCTTACCTCCACCCACATACATTCCCCAACTTCAAATTTTGCAAGGGAAGGAAAAATTATTGCACTATTTATGTGACTATTGAAGAAGGATGTCTCTTTAATCTAGGATGATCGAGCTTAACATTCATTTGATAATCTCAAACATCTGCTAATGCATGCACCATTATTATAGCCCCCCCTCCCCCCACACACCCTCGATTATACATAATATTACATCCTTCACCTTGCTGCATCCACTTCCACCATTGAAATGATTTTAGTGTAAGAGGATTCCTTTGGCCAAGAACATGTTATTTATTACTTAAGGAAGATTTTTGTTGACTCTGAAACTTGTTACTAACATGTCAAGAAGTTGGATTTGGAAATTTTAATTGGTGTCCAAAGGTTTTGTCATTACATTTTTCTCCACAAAACCACTATCATTGCAGACTCAGGTACCATATCTTAACTCGACAAGTGCTAAGGGGGATGATCTACCGTTCAAGGCTAGATCTGATAGCAAATATTTGAGGTGAGGCTAGGAGAGCCTCACCTCTCAATGGGGAAAATAAAAAAAGAACACTCACAACCAAAACAAGATTCAAAAACCCTAAAACATGTAAGAGACAAGAATAAAACAAAGAAAGTTACCTTCATTACGAGGAAAGATGCCTTTTTGTAACCATTACAAAGGGACCTCATTGATGAGGCCAAAAGGAGAACAATAAATGTTGCTCATTATTTATACTAATATATCTACTTAATTCATTTCCTAATACATAATGGGGAGTGTGGGCCTCCCATACATCCCATTCCTCCCAGTTGAAGTTGGAAGCCATGCCTACAAAGAGGAGAAGCCAAATGTAGAAGAGGTGTCGAGCTGAGTTGCAACTGGGTGATTGATGATGTAGATGGTGTAAGATGCGAGTAGGTGGGGATTCCCATGCAGCTGATATTGTACATATTGTTGTAAATAAACTATATGTAGAGATATGTATTGTTTTAGATCTGTGAACCTCCTCTCTTGGTGGTGGAGATGGTGCAAGATGCGAGTAGGTGGGGATGCCCATATAGCTATTGGTGTACATCTTGTTCTAAATAAACTAGAGCGAGAGATCTATATTATTTTAGATATGTGGACCTCCTCTCTTGGTGGTGGAGATGGTGCAAGTTGCAAGTAGGTGGAGACACTCATACAACTGTATACAGCCCATACATCTCATACAACCCATACAACCCATACAGCCGATGCCCATATAGCCCATACAGCCCATGACCATACAACCCATTCCCAAGCCCATATAGCCCATGCCTCCCACTTTAAGTTGGAAGCCATGCTTGCAAAGAGGAGAAGCCAAATGTAGAAGAGGTGCCAAGATGAGTTGCAACTGGATGATTGATTATGTATATTGTGTAAGATGTGAGCAGGTGGGGATTCCCATATAGCTATTGTTGTACATCTTGTTGTAAATAAACTAGAGGGAGAGAACTTTATTGTTTTAGATCTATGAACATCCTCTCTTGGTGGTGGAGATGGTGCAGTATGCGAGCAAGTGGGGATGCCCATACAGCTGATGTTGTACATCTAGTTGTAAATAAACTAGAGGGAGAGATCTGTATTTTTGTAAATATGTGGACCTCCTCTCTTGGTGGTCGATATGGTGCAATATGTGAGCAGGTGGGAATGCCCATACAGCTGAAGTTCATCATCTTGCTATAAATAAACTAGAGGGAGAGATCTGTATTGTTTTAGATCTGTGAACCTCCTCTCTTGGTGGTGGAGATTTATGTGCCCTTGGGGCTAGGAGAGCTGTGTATCCACTGACAAATGAACTGATACTAAAACCCTCAAAAGGGTGTGATCTAGATTGATACAGAAAACGTGAAGCTACCTCGAACCCCATGAAGGCCTCTTAAAAATAGAAATGATATTGCTGCAAAGTAAAACTGAGCCAAAAAAATATTAAACCAACATTCACCTTGGACTACATAGTGTTGAAGATGCCATGTTGAAGATGGCTTGATGGAGAGTTCTTCTCACTGATGAGTTATATTTGTTGCTGGGATGAGATTTTCTGATTGTTGTGGAGGCATATGGAACCAAACATGTGCTAAAAAATACTCCTTGAAGAGCCATGAGGTACTAGTGTAAACTACTAATAGGAATTGAGATATTGTGGGCAAGTGTTAGGTAAAAATGAGGTGTCAAAGTGGGTAGAGGAATGATGGATGGTGGCATCAGAAAGAAGGGAAATAAATCAAGAGTAAGATTGAATGTGAGGGAGCATGAGGGGGTGACAAAAAAAAAAATGAATGGAAGCCAAGAGGGGAGGGAGAAAGGCATGAGGTGTGATGGAAAATGATAGCAAATAGGGCGATTAGAGAGGAGTGCCAGGAATGGGTTGATGAAAAGATGGTAGAAAAAGGAGGCTTATGAGCTTATCATAGAGCAAAGTTGAAAGGAGAATGATGGATGTCAAAATATAGAGAATCAACACTGCAAACTAGATGAACAGCTAGATCTGGCATAACTTGTGCTGATGGGATTCAACAAGTATTTCGTTTCCCTTTGCATGGCCTAGAGGATATGTGACAATAAAATTATGGGAAACATCCACTACAGAATACCCTTCCTCACTGGAGCCATCCACATTGTTGTCTTCTTGATCGATATCCATTTCCATGTGGGAAGCTTTGCAGTTTTGTTGCTTCTGTGGAACAAGATGGGGAATGCATTTTTGTGGATAAGTAGCAGACACTTCCAAATCTTCAAAGCGAATGATGTTGTCAGGGGAAGAACTAGGAAGTTTATCAAAAACCCTAACCCATAGGGAGATAGAATATGATGATGGTACTTCTTTAGCCTTAGCATTGGACCTCTGATAGCGATGATTGTCTCTACTCTTGCTCTTGTAATGAGCCTAAGCCTCGATCTGAATGGCATGTGGGATTGATATTGGGAGTAGGGAAGCCATAATGATGGGGATGGTGTGGAGACCCTTGGACTCTCTTAGATGATGGAAATGTAAGGACTGTGTCCACCCTCCTGCATCGTGGGTACTGCTGTTGTTTATTTGGAAAAGGAGGAGGAGATGGGGTTCTACCTTCTATGCCAAACATCATTTATTTCTGGTTTGGATTATTGGCACTTGATATAAAATCTAGATAACTATACAGAGCACTCTGCTGCTGCAACGCCACCCCTGCAACAATATAGAGAATAGGAGGGGATATCAAAAATATCCACGGCAAGGTACATAGTACAGGTCGAAAGAGTTAATACTTGTTGGGTGCCAGACAACATGCAGAAAAGTGGATGTGTGTATGGTGCAAAGGGAGGCATATAATTTGGTTAAAACGAAATGAATGATGGAGGATATGCATGCACAGTCTATATTTTGATGAATGGGAAGCGGTGATGGAGGATATGGCTTTTGGGTGCTACATGAATGGAGGAGGGTAGGCGCAACAGAGATCAGCAATGATGATGGAGGAGTTAGGTCCTTTGAGGGAGTGAGGCGCATGGCAGAAAATGAAAATGTGTTCATGTTGTGCAGAGGCATGCATGTAGCGGTCAAGGATAGTGAAAAATAGGGAATAGATGATAGGGAAACATAGACTAACGCAACTCTTTGTTTTGAAGGAAAGCTGCAGCAGCTGTTAAATTTGCAGCATGCAACAAGGTTAAGGGGCCAAAGAATACGTGGATTTTGGGAGCATGCTTGGAGGAAGAGTGAGTGCAAATAATGCAGTGTGTAGTGATCTGCAGGAGCACAGAGGAGCGTTTTGCATGTATTAGCTCCCGTGGGCCTGAGGAAAAAGTCTATGGGGAAGGATATCTCCCTGGAGGAACACTCATGCAGCTAAGAGGAGCCAAGGTGCTGCCATGGGGGAGGTGCACACTAGCTTCTGAGAGATAAAACCTTAAAAACCAATAATCCAAATAAAAGAGGAGAGGTAGCCAACAAATAAACAGAGAAACTACAAGAAATAGGTTTTAGGAAAAATTAGCATTAGATAACAGAAGCAAAATAAAATAAAATTAAAAATTAAAATCTAGGTCTCGGAGCGAACTGCTCTAATACCAATTGATCTGTCGTTCATGGCTAGATCTGATAGCAAAGATTTGAGGTGAGGCTAGGAGAGCCTCACCTCTCAATAGAGAAACCAAAAACAACACTCATACCCAAAACCACACTAATAACCCAAAGAGAGAGAGAGGCACAAGAATGGCACACGAAAAGTTGAATGCTTCATTAGGAGGCTAGATGCCCTTTTATAGAATTACAAAGGGACCTCATGGATGAGGCCAAAGAGTGCACAATAAATTCTTCACATTATTAATAAAATATCTAAATACATTAAACATAATACTACATCTAATACATCAAACCAAGTACATTGAAACTAATACCAAAATGGGGAGTGTGGGCCTCCCATACAGATGAGGGGATGATTCTCATTATATTTTTATCCTCTAAGAGTTTGATTTAGATTTTTCCAGGTCTAAGTGAAAGAAATATTTGTTTTTTCAATCTTATGTGTCATCTTCCCAATTATGAAGAATTTAATCCCATTGATTCTCTTCTTGATGAATCATTATTTTTCATCAATACATCTGACCCATGGTATTGATACATTATTTTATGTCTCCAAAACCGATGCTTTCTGCCCGAATTATCTCATGATGGTTATCATCGCATTCATCATCATGTGAAGTATTATCTTATCATTAGTGACACTCTTTATTGTCTTGGTATTAATCCCATCTTACAATTATGTTTGACCCACAAAGAGGTTGAACATGTCTTGAATGACTATAACTCTAGACCATGTGGTAGTAATCTCTCTAGAATGTCAATACCTCAAAATATCTTATTCGTTGGATATTTTTGGCCCTCTATTTTCAAAAATTGTATAGATGATGTCAAGAAATGTCCTCCTTTCCAATATTTTCATATTAAGAAGCGCTCACATCCTACTCCATTACATCCATTCATTGTTTTTAGTCCCTTTGGAAAATGGGGCATTGATTTCATGCATTGTAATCCTATCTTAGCAGGGGGGATGGTTGCATCATTATCATTGTTGACTATTTTACCAAATGGGATAAATCTATTCCTAAATATATTGTTGAAGATGGAAAGAACATTATTCACTATGATTTGTGATTTTGGTTATTTTCTCAAGAATTAACATGAATTAAAACCCCATTGACCCTTTCCTACTTCGGAATAATACCGTATTGGATAACTGCAATTACATTGGTTCTATTTCATCATTCATTGACACATAATCATGCTTCAGACAACCAACCCATGAAGGGAACATCTCTAAATAGAGTGTGCACAACTAGCTTGGCCCTTGTTTGGAATATGTATATTTTCCATGGATTGACCGACAACCTTGAAACATAGGTGTACGCCCATGAAACACTCATTCCCTCCCATGTAATATATCATTATTTATTCCTTTTCGAGCTAATAAATGAAAAAACACTAAAAATTAAAAAAACACAAAAATCCAAAAAAAGAGGATTATTGAATCTATCCATATTTCATCATGGAGAAAATGGAAACAATTAGTCCTCGTTTCCCTTGAACATGACACATATCCCTACATAAGTTATAAGTACACCATTTATATTTTCCTTAGGAATTTGTACTAGTAATTTGAACAGATATCCACTGATGGGTTATCCTTCCTGCCATTTATGGATCTTTCATAAATGCATTTGGAATTACTGTATTTCATAATGGTTGGTTACTCAAGTATTATGTTTCCAAGTGTCACTATGTGTCGTGTTATGTGTTCAAGGGAAGTCAAACTGTGTCGGACATTCCTCAAATATTCCTGACCAATTGTGTTGTCCTTCCTTGTGCCAGTATATAGTATTGGATCTCATAGCTCTACCAAATTATATCAAACTATTGATCTTTGTTTTGCGTTAGTTGATGCGAGATGCATTAATGCCCTCCTTCTAACATATCTATTCCTATCAACACCAAATAATCATTTAGGAAGTGGATCTAGGAACATGGAGAGTACCTTGGATCTTGTAGTCATTAGTGGCATGTTTCCTCGCAAATGAAAATGGGTAAACATCAATGACCCCTGACTGTTTGATTCTACAAGTGTTCAACTTCAGAACATCTATTCAGACTTGTTAGTTTGTTCTCAAGTACCTTGGATTCCATCATCATTATCAGTGGGTCTCCTCGCATCGCTCGACATCATCTCATATATTCACATGATATAACCTCGTACTATCATCAGTTGTATTGAATATATTAGGAAAGATAGTTGTATCACTCATCGATGCACTTCTTGAGTTGAGAAAGATTAAACTACCATGTCCAAGTAACTTGAATACCTAGATATTTTGCACTCATCAAAATGCATTTATACATTTTTTGAGAGATTCACTTTTGACATGGATCCACTGTGTATTGTTAAGGGCCATGCTTGTTTACTATTGAGCATGTGTATACTTTCCTTAGGAAGATATTGTATATTTGGGAAATTGCCTTGTTTTACTTGCAAGTGCTTTTCCAACTCATGCGCCCAAGATCCTACTCCTTTACCATCTTGTCATGATCAATAAAGAGTATCAATATGAAGAGTATCAGAATAAAAACAATGTATTTCAGCCCTTAGCTCTACTTCAGACCTTGCAGATTAAGGGGAATATGTTAAGAATCAATTTAACACCCTTAAGTTGTGAAGGATTGAAGCGTATTTTTATTTCACCTACAACATGAAGACCAAGAAGTTGGAACAATTGAGAGCTTCAATCTCTCATCTGACCACTACTTCTGCAAAGGAAGAAGTATGTGAAGACAATTGTTTCTCTAAAGAGGCCAAGTCCAGTACCACTTAAGGGCCAAAACTTAGTTTCCACAACTCCTAGAGAGGAAAGAATACATGTTATGTGCATTAATTACCCTAAAATCCTAAAAACTCAAGTTAAATGCCTAAAACACGAAATGTTTTTTTAATGAAAATAATCAAAATTCATGAAAAACT
>LPNX010543397.1:112993-124410 GCA_001517045.1 Pseudotsuga menziesii | reverse complement strand
TTTTACAAACCTTTGGGGGTAATTATGAACCCCCCTCATATAAAATCACAAGGGGGGTTTTGAACCCCCCTCATAGTGACATATGAAGTCAGTTTATAACCCCCCTCATAGAAACATACAAAAATGATTTGAAACCCCCCCTATAGCCATAATAAATCATAATAAAATATATTTTATAAAAAATATCAATATTGCAATATCATTAGAGCATAAAGGAATCGAACCTTCAACCTCCTGCTTATAAGGTAGACGTTCTTCCATTGAGCTAGAACCCTTTAAGAATTGGGAAAAGGGGCAATATTAACGCTAACATTGCATCATTTGTAATTCTAAGAAAATACTAAGAATCCCTACATTGTTTCTGACTCAAGAGACCTAAGGAAGTAGTCTAAATGAAGGAGCAAAGAGCCAAATAAGGATGCTTCTTGTTACTTGTATCTCAGTCAACAAAGGATATACCTTTTGTTTAAAGGAGGAAATCCTCAAAATACACTATAGACATAGGTGATGAGTTCTTGGTGCTCATGTGTCATTCAGAGATGGCTAGTTCTATTCTAAATAGATGATATTAAGAATTGCAACTTGTCATATTGTATCAAATATTAAAAAATTGTCTTAGTACAAAAAAAAGACTTAGATGGAAGGCATATGTAATAAGCACAATACTTCCTTAGCTTAATGGGATGATAATCTAGTGTTAAGAAAGCAAAGGATACATTTGTCTAATCTCCTTGAGATCTATATGAAATTTACCATGATTGTAGATCCAATTAGATATATAACTGGGTAAACCGCAAATGAGAAAAATTTCAAAGTTGCTTACCATGTGTACCACCCAAGCTCTGTTCTGAGTTGTAAATTTCATTTGAGAAAGAAGCTTCTAATATGGACATTGGACTAGGTTGATCATAGTCATCACTATAAATAGTCCCTGCAGAACCTTCAAAATCATCCATGTTTGTATAACCAGCCCTACCTAGAAAAGAAATATGGTGATATCTAGACAATCCACGAGTTCATCCACTGCCACTAATGTAGTTTACCTTATATACCACCTGAAAGTTGCATTACACTGTTAAAGAATATTCACAAAATAGTTTCGAATTTCAATAATTTTTTTTCACATCCGACTGTGTAAGCAATCAACTTATGGCCTCCAAACTACCATTCAAATTATTATGCATGATTACTCAGTTCAAATGAAATCGATGGATAGTTTTGAAGGCTTGACATATTCATGCTATGAAGAAGCTCCCCACATACTTAAATAATGAGAATAGAATTTTGAATAAATAATTTACAAAGCACACTACTAGATAAGGTTTTGAAAATGGGTAACAAACTAAATGGGCTTGACTAGGGGAAAATGTGCATGGTTAAGTACACTTGAGCCAGGTGTCTTGGGATGGATGACCTTCCCAAGAATTCATGGTTAACATGTGAAAGTACTTATCTCTATACAAACAAGCTGAGTTTCTACCAAAATAATCAAGGAGGGATCAATCTTGTGCAATCTTGAAATATCTAGAATTGCACCCATTATCTTATCACTTTCTGCAATTTCCAAGTTTGCAAAAAAAGTAGAATCACATAGTTCTGCATCAACATCTAGTTCTTGGTTCTCAAGCATCATGTAGAGCTAGTCAATTATATTTTGAATGGATGGGCATAATAATTGCAACTTATCATTTGATATCAAAGGTTAACAAATTGTCTTAGCACAAAAACAAAGACTTAGATAGAGGGAAATTGTAATAAGCACAATACTTCCTCGAATGAGAGTCTAGATAAGCATAAATTCCTACGACAGAATGAACATTGAGATCTAGGACACTGGATACACAAAGTTGAAATTGGTATTTATTACAAGAGAAACTAACAACACTCCAAATCCAATCATTGAGTTTCCAAATCAACTTTAGGTGATAGGAAACATAATATAGCTGATGAAAACATGATCTCAAACTCTTGTTTGTAACATATGTACTATGCTTTTCATATGATAACCAAAAGAGGACAATACATTTTGTTCAAAAAAGGTCTAGTGTGATGATTCGATTGTGTTATTTATTGTTTTCATACTAGACATGGTTAAATGTATGGGCCATTGTGACTATAAGTTATATCTGCATACATATCTTATTTTTACAACTGCTTCCAACTGCTTCCAAAGATGGGTGGTGGAAGCATCCTATATTCCTACCTACATGCATCCATGTATAGATGGTGTTTTTGAAAGAAATAATGAAATCTACATTGTATTTCTAATGTTCCTTTTTCTTTTTAAACTCAGAAAAGATAAAGTCAAGATTTATAAATATAAGTTTGGATAAGACATCTATAAGAAAACTCCTTTTTAAAATGACAAGGATTGAATATTGCCTAAGGTAATAGTTAAAGGACCATATGACCTGAGGTCAATTACGAATATTCTTCACACTATCCTAGGAGTTACATATAATGAATAATTACATGTTTTGAGAACAATTATGGTCAGGTAAGTTACATAAAGTAAAAAATAATTACAAGTGGTGATAGATTATCATCAGTTTGTTATCTATGTTTTGGATTTGCATTAACCAATCTAGGTGCTATTACTTTTATACTTTTGTTTTTGGATTTGCATTAACCAATCGATGTGCTATTACTTTTATACTTTTGTTTATAGTTGCAGGAAGCCTACATTTTCTATAAAGAAAGGAAAGTAACTAATTTGTTTGCAGAACTTAATGACCAAGTTTTGTATTTATTGCAACCTATGTTGGTTGATTGCAAAGGAAAGTATTATATGAGCAGAGCTTCTATAGCAATTACTTATAGTTCTGGGTTATAAATCAAATTTAATTCTTACTTTTCTAGTAAAGGTGTATAGCTTCTTGTATTTCATTTTTTATTGTTTTATAATTGCTTAGGATTCTAAGAGTATATTGTTTTGTGAATAGGATAAATTATTCTAGTGTTGAATAATATTGTTTAATAGTGATATTGGTGCAATTTGTAATGCAACCATCAATGCTTTGTAGAGAATTGGCGTTCATGTTTCTCTTCTTTGGTTGTCTTTTCTTTTTTTTAAGTGTTCATGTAATGATTAGCATATGCATGAAGCCCATTAAAATTCAAATGTGTTTCTCAATGGGGCATGTAAGATAAACAAATTCTTGCAGCTTGAATGTACTTCATGTTGACCAATAATTCTTCTTTGCACAATGCTACAAATACTTGGTCAAGATGGTGCAAGTGCTCTCCAAAGTCTTGTTGAATAGAAGATTTCATCCAAGTACATGAGCATAAATGAATCACGATATAGTGTTAGGACTTCATTCTTCATCCTCATGAATGTCACTAGCATGATTAGGAGCAAAGGGAATCACTAGCCATTTAAACAATCCTTGGTGCATTTTAAGTTTTGTTTTCCGTGTATTTTCTTGGTTGATATGGATATGATGATAATTGAAATTCAAATTGATGTTGTTGAAAATGTTGCTCCTTTATGTTGATCCTAAAGGTGTCCAACTCACTACAATAGATAATGATTATTAATGGTGATTTTGTTAAGAAGTTTATGATCCACTCACATTCTCTATCCCCCATATTTATTCAAACTAATACAATCACTGATCGAAAAGTAATAAAGTTGCGGCAAATGTGCACTTTAACCACCAATTCTTGAATCTCCTACTAATCTCTTCATCCTCTAACATTGCAGTGATACGTAAGGGTTCTCCTTTGGTAGAATAATTCCTAGTTGTAGGTCTAGCCTATGGTGTATTTCATTGCCTGGCTAGGAGGCATTCCTAAAGTTTATTTTGTATGGTGGAACAATTTGGAATTATGCTGGAATAACTCATTAATATGTTTTTGCAATTAAGAGAAAATGTAAATTTATAGTGTACCATCCTTTTGCACTTGATAATTGATGTAGAAGGAATGATGATGCAACAATCAATAGGGTTGACATCACAATCAAAAGTATCAATCAACGAATCTATGGAAAAAACTGATGAGCATGTAAAAGTGTAGCTTGTCCTGCGTCCTTGGCCCTTCCAAGCTATGGCATTTCAACCAGCTTCTATCAATGTTTATTTGAGTCTCATTAGTCAAATTATCTTTGATGTGGCAGTTGTGGGTAAAAAGAGATTCATGATTATTTGCAGAATAATCTTTAACCATAAGAACTAGTTGAGAGCTAGGATTTGAAAATCTATCCCTGTATTTCATCATTGTTTCCAATCCCTTATGGCCTTCTTTGGTTGGAATTCTAAACATTTGTCATTTGAATCATTGAATGTCTTATGATAGGTTCAATATTTTGGATTGTCATAATTGTAAAAACACCATCAAATCTAATTGTACAACCAAAATCATCACTGAAAAGAAAGCACACAAACATAAGTTCTAGATATCCAAAGATTTCAAAAAATTTCCTAAATAACCAATGCCAAAATCATAGCACACAAACATAAATTCTAGATATCCAAAGATTTCCTAAGTAACCAATGCCAAAATCATGTATATAACTCAGAATTCACCTGTATTACAGTTGATTCACCCATAATAGTAAATATATCTATAACCCGATCCAACACTTGATCGGGAAGCATCCTTCCTTCCAGAGCAGTCATCAATGACAAAGCATGATTACGAGTTGTTGAATCTTTTGCAATGTTGACACATTGCACAACTAGATCCACGGTAAAGTTCTTACATATAACCTCGTGCAAACAGTAAAGTTTTCAACGTACAAAGACATATAAATAAAGTGAAAGGTCCAAAAAGTTAAAAAATAAGAAACTTAGAAATAATAAACAAATGGTCATCAAATAGAATAAATTCTGCCAATAGTGAGTTGCTTATTTTTTTCCAAAATTGTGGGTAACATATTGTAGTTAAATTATGGCATTGCTTCTTAAGGGTCCATCTTCTATGGTCTTGCCAAGAATCCTAAATAAAGGTTCTATAATTGCAAGCCTAAAAAGCATAATACATCAAATAAGTTGTTGATTTTAATGGAACATCATGCTCATCATAGATATAAAAGTCATTCTTGAACATTAGAAATCATGTGTAAGAAAAACAAATAAAAATTCACCAACCTGTTGATGATATCTTTCTTCCAAACCAAAAAATCGAACAGTGCACCAGCAAAACTCAGATGTGGTCCCGATGCAAGCAGTCGTCCACTGCTTGGACGCTCAGGGGAACATTTTTCCAGATTTCTCTTTTTCATCCTTTTCTAGGATATTCAATTCTAGGAAAAAGTGCAATAACCAAATCAATTTGCTTTGCAATTCTGACTCCATTAATTACCTATAAAATTTATAGGTAGAAGTATAAGATTCTTAGTTTGTCTTCCTAAGACTCTATACTAATCAAACATTCTAGTCAGTATAGATGGCCAATGAAGGAAAACTTTTATTAACAGGTACATCACTCATCACAAAGCACACGACATGGTAAAACTCGAAGATCACCCAGAACAAAGTAACTGCACCAAGGCCTTTGCTGGAAAACAGATTAAGAAGAACTAATTTTGCTAGGAAAGTGGATCAATGTTTTTTCCAAATTTTAATGGACTTTCCCTTCTTTCTTTTAGATGAATATGCAAGGTTCAAAAAATGGAAGAAAGGGCCATTTTAATGTAGCTACAAAGGTAATAATTTAAAATATGGTACTAAAATCTCTATGGCATAGAGGAAAGTGTTGTCCTGATGGAGTTTGTCTCAAAAAGAATAGTATGCTAATCCTCATTTTGTAATTTCTTTGGGAGTTTGGAGCTGGGAATAGAGAACTCAGTAAATGACAATTCCAAAACCTATGCAACATAGACAAATCTCACATGTTTATACTAACAACCCTACTTAAAACCGCTCATTAGAAGATATATCCCATTGAATCCTCAGTAAGAGAAATGAACCGGTCTCCTCCTGAGAAAGAACCGCTCTTATATAAGGCTGAGGACATCATGAAGAAGCAAGATTCATCACCTTTGAGATAAAATAAAAAAAGGTTTCTACGTCATAAAAATTGATAGGGTTCAACGGTATCAGCCAACCAAATCTGTACTTCGGTGTCCAGTTTCTTCAGTCAGGTGATTATTCGGGGTATCAAACCTGTGCTCCCTGGTCGAGGGATGATTCCAACTAGAAGGAAGACCAAAGGCTACTGGTATTTATGTGTACAGAAGATTCAAAACTCTTTGAAGATGGCTACACTAGTTCCCTCCTTCCTTTCCTCTTTCGTTATCGGTCCTAATCTAGCAAGCGTTCTATTTTTTTTATTTCAATCGCTCTTAACAGGTGATTGCTTGGTTATTCTATACATTATAATACAGCATTAGTTGGATTACTTGTATTTGTTATCTTGTTGGATTAGTTGATTCTTTTTCTATTTATTTGACTAGTTTATTTTCCTATTAGCTATTATCTCTATTGTTTCATATGTGTTTTGCAGGAGCAAGGGTCGCTGGAGCAACGAGGCAAGGAAAAATTGTACAGCGGTTATGACAGTGTGAACGAAACACTTAACAAGGGATAGATTTTTATACTGAGAAAGAAACAGATGTTTTCAAACTTTGCAGACAGATCTTGTTAACAGTACGGTGACAAATTATATGTTTTTGCCTGCAGGTGTACGTTAAGATTGGACTCTTCTCATATTAATAAATAAATTTATTTGTTGGATTTTGCAAAACTTTTTATGTTACATGCTTTTACAGTCTGTAATGTCTAGTATTGTATTAAGAAAATTTGTTTTGCCTTTTTTTTTATATCCATTTTATATAATTATGGTGTTTGTATTGTTTTTAAACCAGCGTAGATCCAAATCCTGGGCTCTATCAAGCGCCGAGATGGATCAAATCTCTAACCTCTTCTTAGGTATCCATTGATTTGATTCAAACCAAAAGAAACATATTTTTATTTAAGGTCTACATATAATTTTATTTTTATTAATATTTAATATTAGTTATGGCCGACATATAATATTTTTAATTTTGTTATGAACAAACATTGCATCATTTCTCCACACATGGTTTTAAAACCATATGCAAAGCCCTCTTACAATCACATGGTTTTAAAACCATATGCAAAGCCCTCTTACAATCATGGGTTGTTTAGGAGGCCTTGCACATGGTCTTAAAACCATTTGCAAGGCCCTCCTAAACCATGTACAATAATACCATGGGTTGTTTAAAATGCCTTGCACATGGTTTTAAACCATGGGTTGTTTAGAATGCCTTGCACATGGTTTTAAAACCATGTGCAAGGCCAACATTTTTTTGCGAATAATTCAATTTTGTGTTTTTTTGACCCACATATTTTTTTTAAGGATAATTAAATTTTTACTTTTTTATTGTTTTGTTAAGTAAGAAGATTACCACATCTCCCCCATTTTAGATTGTTTTTGTGGCCGACATTTATTTTGGCCTACTAGAAAATTTATTTTTTATTAATAAAAATAAAGTTACGAAAGTGATATTATTTTTTATTTTGTGTTACAAAATCTCTCCAATAATATTCACTATCACAATTATTTTTGGCCGACATGTTGCATACGTTAGTAACTTACATCACCTTACAAGATCTCTCCCATAATATTCACTTTCACTATTATTTTTTGCCAACATGTTAGTAACGTTACATCACGTTACAAGATCTCCCCCCATACTGAGCTGTAGAGCGTCTCTCGACGCAATCAACTTGATGATTTGGTTTTTAAGTTAAAGTGGTAAATGTTTATGAAAATTGTGTTTACAAAAATGGTTTCCTTCGCATTTTTTTCCCTCTTTGCAATTTTTTCCCTATAGCCCTTATAGGCGGGATGATGCAGGCTAGTTGATTCCAACTTACTGGATTGATTATCAACTTATCATCTATATGAGATGATTCTGATGACTATTGGCAATGCTAATGTAAGCTTGAGTGGGCTGCCTTCATAACTAAACCATCTACAATTTTGGTGGGTTTCACCAAGACTTAATGCTCAACGTACAGTACTGTATCCTCCCTATCCTCATCTTTGGCCCTTCGATGGATAGGTGGAGTAGTCATGTCATAGCGTCTTTGATTACCTATAATTCATGTTGCGCAACAATGAGGTAACTCTGCCCTGAATTCAGACACAAAAGAACAAGTCACCAGTAAGAAGATAGCCAATGCCCTTGACAATCACATGGATGCAAAGCGAACTCTTCTCTACCTAACTTATGCCTTCACCGTTTATTACTCTCTTAAACCTTTCCGTTTATATATGAACGCATATTTTTTCCTCTCGGTGATCTATTAGCAGCGTTTGCAATTTAAAGTTCATAAACACAGTTATTCTGAATGGTAATTTATTAATTAATTTTCAGGTTCTCAGTGAGGCTGGATTTGATGGGATTCTATTAAAAGAACCTATCTGCATCCTCGGTGTGGTTAAGGCCCACTGTAGGGCAATAAACTCCCTGAGGTCAAAGGTCGCCTTCACACGCTGGTAACTCCGATCAAGTTGTTCCTCCTAAATATGGATAAAAAACTGTAACGTCTATGTTCCCTAAAAGGTTAAATATTTAATGACATTTGTTTCATTTTTTACTATCCTGTTAAAATTGTCTGATTTTGAACATAATTTAGCATTTATGGGATCAGGAGATCAGGAGACGCAGAAGAAATAAAATAAAAAAGATTTCAAACTTCTAAAAATTGATACGGCATCATGCAATTTTTTAACTTGGTCTCTATATATTTAAGGTGAGGAACTTCTACTATTGCACCAAATAATTTATCAATCAGTGCATCTTCTTTGCCATAAAAACCTTCAACAGAAATAGGTGATTTTATGTCTTCCATGACTAGAACATTGGCGATCTCCTCAAGTGTTGAACATGTGACCTGGTTAGCATGGAAGACCCCTCCTCAAACTTGTTTACTCTAATCTGCCTTCTATTTCACTATGTAAATTAAGAGGAACCTAGCATGAAACAAGATTGACATCAGGCCTATGAAAATATACATGAGAAAAATGACCATGGAAATGACTAACCCCTTCTAGGTTGTTAAATATTATGCTATAGTGCAACACATATATTTTAGGTGGGTGTAACATCGTGGTTTTGACCCCATGATATTTTGATGGTACATGATGTATATTGTTGAAATATTGTAACTTCGAAAAAGATTTTATATGTATCTTTTTGTGGTCCCCGATGGTCCTCCCAGGAGAACCACTTGTATTAAATTGTACATCGATGCTCCTAATTGGAAGATCTAATTAGAGTCATGAGGTAGTCCCCTCTAATTGTAAAGGTGGGTCATTAGCACCCCAGTGTGGTTACTTGAGCCTACATGTGTAACTCAAGCCTACATGATTTAACTCGAGCATACATGTCAAATGAGTTAACTTAAGTGAACTCATGAATATAAATAGAGGTGTAGTGCTCATCATTAGTGACACATACACTCACTTGGAATAGCACACTTGTGGAGGAGAGAAGTTGCTGGAGAAGGAGGAGAATCAGATTTTTGATCTCCTTATTGGTTTTACCTTTTTCCTTTTTTGGAGCATCTATATTGAGGAAGATTTCGCTGGGTTTTTCCCTTTAGGGTTTTCCCAGGATAAATCTGTGTTGTTCTTGTGATTCTGTTTCTGTTTCTTTCAGTGATCTTGTTTTATATGCTTTTATTATGAAAAATGAAATGATATACTGATGTCTTAGCTAAGCATATGAAAATTTAACATGGTATCAGAGCTAACCTGAATAGGCCAGCTTTCACAAGCTACAGAAGCTAGGGCTTCTTACTTTTTGGGTCTCTCTCCACAATCCATCAGCAAAAGTATGATAGGGTGACTCTCCATTGAAGGGCGCATCTTTCTGTCGAAGCGGAATTCAATTCCGAGCATTTTCAGTTTTCGATGTGGAAATTAGGGCTTTCTGCAGAAGAGGAATTTTTGAGTGAGACCAGCATAGGATTGTTCTCCTCATCAAAACGGAAGTTTAGAGACCTGGATCAAGAAATTTGGTTGGGTGAAACTCTCAGAAAGTCAAACCCTAGTTTGACCCTCAGCTAGAAAAACCCTAAATACTAAAACTGCTATGTTTTGGTACATTCGCTATATTCCAATATTGGTGAAGGATCAGGCGCTGAAAATTGTAGGGGCCGAAGATAAAATCCTGATCAACACTGTGTCCAAAATTCATCCTCAGATTCGATGTATTCCAGGAGATATGTTCTCTCCAAGTTAGGGTTCCAGCCTCTTCCAGAATTCATCCCTAAACAGGACACCTGGGGAGAATTGCAATATATTGGGCTACAGAGGTCCAAATGGAATTCCTGAAGATTTTTTAGAAAGGGCACGGACTTTAATTTCGGTGGTCCGAATATCAAACTCAGAAGATGAACCAGTGACACGTGTCATTCCGTACAACTTCACTATTCTGAACAGTCCTGTAATAGGTCACCTTGGGAAAAGGATCATAAATCCCAAATGGTGAAACCAATTCTGATGAAACCTATGATGTTGGATCAGGAACATGTGAGGTTACCCCAGTAAAAAATTTCAAACATAGAGGAGCATAAATTTCGGAGATATCACAGAAACAGTAACAGGAATTTCTGCTGAAGAAATTGGAAAATTAAGGCTTCCTGTTCCAAGAGTTTCTCTCCATTGTTTTCAGAAATTGAGTACATTGGACAGCTCCATTTGAAGAGATCTATCTATCTAGCCAATCAGATCTGAAATATTTCAAGTTTTTGAAATTAGGGTTTCTGTGACAAACCCTAGATCAGCGAGATTCGGAACCAAGACGGACACCTCAAATCGGTAAGATCTAATCCTTCACTATTTTCATTTGAGGTTCTCATTTCAAAGTGATCTATCACATCAGCTTGATGATAAGCTTGGTGAAGTTGACAAATTACAAGCCTAGAATTAAATGATCTCTTTGAAGAAAATGGTTTGAACACCTACATGAGTATAGAGGTTCCAATTCCAGAGGGAGATGAGGCTAGAAGCCTTTCACAAGAAGAACTTGGTCAAGGCCAAGAAGATCATTGTTGATTCAGTCATGAATCAACTTGTACCACAAGTGTCTCCCCACAGACACTGAAGATGTTTGATTCCTTGACCAAGCTATTTGAATATAAGAACTTAAATCAGAAGATGGCTTTGAGAAAACAGTTGAAGAATGTGAAGATCCAGAATGCAGAAGTGGTGATAGCCACCTTGAATGGCCTCCCAGGATCATGGGATTCATTCATGTAAAGAATGTGTGCCAGAAGGAAGTAATTACTTTCAACAGACTTTGGGAAGAAGAAGAAGCTCGATGGAAGCAATTGAAGATCAAGCTTTCACCATTCAAAGAAGATCCCTCAAGCGATGAGGAATATGAAGAACTCAATTCTTAAAGAACCTCTTATCCATCTTATCATCTGGATAAA
>LPNX010543397.1:46432-105112 GCA_001517045.1 Pseudotsuga menziesii | reverse complement strand
ATATTACTCCTAGGATCATTGAGGTTTGTGCTTTTAAGAAGTTAAAGCATAGTAAGTCATGGTTAGTTCAACTAGCCATTGGAACCAAGAGGAAGGTTAGTGAGATTGTAGAAAAATGTCCATTAGAGATGAATGGGTTAGTAAATTATGGAGATCTGAATGTTCTGCCACTTGGTTCCTATGACATTCTCATTGGAAAGGGATTGGTTAGAATCTCATGGGGTGAAGCTTTACTGTTACAATAAGACTTTTGAATGCATGGATGAAGAAGGACACCCAAGAGTGGTAAAAGTGGTTTATGTTAGGAAGATTTCAACCATGCAGTTGAAGAAGTTCTGTAGGAAAGTTTTCTAGTTATATGCATCCCATGTTTTGGAGGCATCACATAATGAAACTCCTAGGTTGGAGGATTTTCATGTGTTACAGGAATTCAGGGATGTTTTTCCTGATGATGTTCCAGAACTTTCTCCAAAGAGAGACATTGATTTTACCATTGACCTTGTGCCGAGAGAAGCACCAGTGTCTAAGGAATCCTACAGGATGAGCACACCAAAGTTGTTACAATTGAATATGCAACTTCAAGAATTGTTGAAGAAAAAGTATATTAGGCCGAGTATGTCTCCTTAGGGAGCACCAGTTCTATTTGTAAAGAAGAAAGATGGTACACTTAGATTGTGTATTTATTACAGACAGCTGAACAAATTCATGGTGAAGAACAAGTATCATTTACCTCGAATTGATTATATTTTCGATCAAATAAGAGGGACAAGGGTATTTTCCAATATTGACTTGAGGTCTAGTTATCATCAGGTAAGAATCAAGGATGAAGACATTCATAAGGAAACCTTTAGAACAAGGTATGGACACTATGAGTTTGTAGTGGTACCATTTGGTCTCACAAATGCACCAACTACATTTATGTGCCTTATGAATAGTTTTTTTAGTGGGTATTTGGACAAGTTTGTTCTTGTCTTCCTTGATGGCATTCTTATCTATTCTAAGAATGAGGAAGAGCATGAAGAACACATAAGAATTGTTTTGCAATTGTTGAGGGAGCATAAGATGTATGCCAAGTTGAGTAAGTATAACTTCTATAAAGATAGAATTCTTACTTGGGCCACATAATATAAGATGAAGGCATATCTGTGGACCCTGAAAAGATTGAGTCCATTATGAATTGGCCAACTCCAAGGAATGTGACAGATGTAAGGTCTTTTATGAGACTTGCAAGATATTATAGGAGATTCATTGAAGGATTCTCCAAGGTTGTACATCCTATCACTTTTTTGCAAAGGAAGGGGGTGAGATTTGAATGGACACCTAAAGGTGAGGGAAGCTTCTGGAAGCTGAAGAATATTCTCACAAGTGCACCCATGCTAAAAATGCAGACCCAAAAAAGGACTTTGTGGTGAGCATTGATGCATGCAGTCAAGGACTTGGAGGAGTTCTTATGCAACACAACCATGTGGTATGTTGTGAGTCTAGAAAGATAAAATATCATGAGGAGAATTATGCCACTTATGACTTAGAACTTGCAGCCATAGTACATGTTCTCAAGATGTGGAGGCATTACTTAATGGGAAGAAAATTTGAGTTCAGGACAGACCATTGTGGTCTGAAGTATTTATTTGATCAACCAACACTAAATGCTAGACAAGCTAGATGGCTGGAGTTTTTATGTGAGTTTGATTTCGAAATAAAACACATAAAAAGGGAAGGAGAATAAAGTGGTTAATGCACTCAACAAGAAAGTGCATGAAATGCATGTGCATCTCTTAGTATTTTCCAATCAAATTTGAGATAGCTGATTGTAAATCATACTACTGAAGATGAATTGTATATGCAGGTCAAGGGTAAATTGCAGTAGCAGAATCTTGAGAAGAGATATGAGGGATATAAGTTGGAAGAATATGGGATTCTTACCTACAATAACATAATTTATATTCCACATGTAGCAAATTTGAGGAGAGTTGTTATGGATGAGATCCATCAAGCTCCATATTCTGGTCATCCAGGATATCAAAAGACAATTGCTACAGCCAGAAAGAAGAATTTCTGGCCAGGAATGAAAAACGATATTGTTGAATACATTTCAAGGTGCATGAAATGTTATTAGGTGAAGGTTGAGCATCAACATCCAGCAGGTTTGTTGCAGCGTTTTCCAGTTCCAGAATGGAAATGGGAAGTTATTTCCATGGACTTCATTATAGGTTTTCCAATGAATTGGAGACAACATGACTCTATCATGGTTGTGGTGTATAAGTTGACAAAGGCAGCCCATTTTATACATGTTAATTCCACACATAAGACTGATGAAATTGCAAAAATATTCATGAAGAAGATTTTCAGGTTGCATGGATTTCCTAAGGCAATATTTTTTGACAGGGATGCCAAGTTCACTTCCAATTTTTGGAAGGGGTTGTTTGCATATTTGGGTACAAAGCTCAATTTCAGCACTGCTTACCATCCTCAAACTAAGGGTCAGACAGAGAGGGTGAATCAAGTGTTGGAAGACATGCTTTGCATGTTTGTGATGGAAAATATAACCAAGTGGGAAGAGTACTTACACTTGGTAGAATTTGCATACACCAATGGATAGCAAGCATCCTTGGGGATGAGTCCATATGAATCTTTGTATTGCATAAGGTTTAGGACACATGTGACTTGGGATAATCCTGTGAACGTGATTGTGCTTGGGCCAGAATTGCTCAAGGACATGGAGCAAGAGGTTGCAATGATTAGGCAGAATATGAAGGAATCCCAAGACATACAGAAGAGCTATGTTGTTAAGCATAGAGTGCACAGAGAATTATGTGTTGGGGATCATGTTTATCTAAGAGTGGGGAAAAATAAGAGTTCTTTGAAGCTTGGAAGTTGTACCAAGTTGCCCCCTAGATATTGTGGGCATTTTGAAGTGCTTGCAAGAATAGGGCCAGTTGCATATAGACTTGCATTGCCTGCTAGAACTAGAGCTCATGATGTTTTCGTGTTTCTTTGCTTAAGAAATATGTACATGACCCTAACCATGTGATTAATTGGGATGTGATTCAGGTAGAACCCAAGGGAGAGTTCCAAATGGAGGCAATGTGCATCCTCAACAGGAAGGTCGCCATGCTCCGAAACTGAACCATAGGGAAGGTAAAGGTGCAATGGGAGCACTATAGTCCTAAAGAGGTTACATGGGAGCTAGAGGATGGCATACAATTGGCACATCCATTTTTGTTCAATTCTGCAAAGCATTGAGGATAATGCCAATGTACCATTTTTGTTTAATTTTGCAAGCACTAAGGACAATGCTGATTGAAGGGGGAGGGGAATGTAACACCTCATTTTTGACCCCATGATATTTTGATGGTACATGATGTATATATTGTATTGCAATCATGGCATGGATCTCAAGGACAAGGCCCTTCCATCGATCCGATATTTCATATATAGGTGATTCAGGTTAATGCCTAAGGTTATGGTTATTGTCCTAGTTAAAGCACATAGCATTTTTTAATATCATGTAAGTGCACAATTTAATAAAACGCCACATCTAGCTATGGAACTACAATGTGAAAGAGATGGGGACATGATCTCACAATGAATAAAGTGTGGGGAGTTGTTCAAACCTCTAAGCCTATAGGGTTAAGCTAGATGTCAATGAGAGAACCCATAAACCCTCAGCTACCTCTCTGTCCCTTGTCCTCAATCATTTATTCCTTCCAGAAGGTGGTTGAGGCAGTTAATTCTTGGGCATTGTAGGCCATGGCAGAGTGCAATCTGTGTAGTCCTGCAACCTAGAGGAGGACGCGTTCTTTATTTTGCAGGAAGAAAGCACATGATACGTACCCTTCCTGTCAGAGGAAATCATGTTTTGGGTTTTGTTCACTCCTCATTCATTCGAACCATTCTGTCATTCATTCATGGTTGTTCGAGCTCTCCAGATTGCTCCTATGTGTTGTGTGTTTCCTGAGAACCATTTGGATATGGATTTTCCATCCTTGAACCTCGCATCGTGTGGATTCATTACTTGAATTCGAGGAACAAAGGTTTCTGCAAGTATTTTTTGTTTCCAAGCAAGGGCAGTGAAGATCCCTCAATTTTGTGAGCCAATGCGGTCATCTGTGGTTTTTCCCAACATGGTTGTTTTCCTGCAATAGAAATCCTATGTTATATTGTTGTCCCTATGTATAGTGAGATCCTTTTTGTTGTTTTATGGTGTGGGTTTCATATTGTGCACCCTTGTAATGACTCAAAAATTCGTAAAAATTTAAAATTTTCCATGTGACATAAAATGTCTAATGTCACCGCTAAAGTACCACTAACAGTTAGCAGATAATAAAATAGATTGTAAGAGAAACAAAGAGTTACTTCTTTATAAGATTTTGTATAATCTATAGGCTTCTCCTTGATAGCTGTGTCAGTACTATTTTCGAATTAGCAGTTGTAATTCTTCCAGAAATAGAAAAGAAACTTGTATTTTACTGAAGCTAGATATAGTGTTGATTTCTTTTGTCAAGTAGGGAAAGTTTCTTAGTGTGATCGGGGCTTACTTAGCTTTAAGATAACACAGTGGGACTGATGGTTCCTTACAGGTTTAACAGGTAAGAATATGTTCTTGGAAAAATTAATATTTATATTCAAGTCAAGAAGATACTTCTCTAGCATGTTTATGATGCTAGACTTAGAATGTATAAATGTAACCTGTCTCCATAAGAGGTAACATTGATCTTAATTTTTTCTATCAAAACTCCTTAATGACGTTAAAAAAAACTACATATGCATGTGTTAAATTGCATGGTCGATTACTATCAAAACATCTGGGTGATCAAGATTAAATTCTAAATAATACTTGTGTTCTTGTTTACAGTAATTGTGATCTAGTGTTTAAATAGGAAGAAGAAAAGTTTGTAGCTTAATTCTTAGTACAATCAACACTATTTGGTGTCTATCACAATTACCTTCATTATAGGGCTCTATAAACAACATCCTCTCCATGAAAAAACAAATTACTTTTACTTTAATCTATTTACTCATTATTAGGTTGCTAGAATTACACTAAGATTTCTTATAGGGGTCTATGAACTACATTTACTAACATTCCCAAATACACACTGCATCGAAAGAATTGGATCAAGAATCTCTTCCTAGCTGAAAGAATTCCTTCTTTATTACCTTTACAGTCCTTCATCTTGAGTTCTTACTACCTGTATCTTACACTTTCATTCCTAGGATACCTTTTAGTTATAAAATATACCTTGATACAAGTTTGTTTAATACACTTTCGAGATAAATTTGTTGATTAGCATACTATAAGAGATCTTATTTTTGCTTGGTCTTATTTAACCTTTTACTCCCCAATTCTAATGAAATCAAATGGCTACCTTTAGATTTCCTTTTTATATAGTTTAATACTAAGAATATGCCTTCTACACATTTCCATCAAAACATAGTTAATGAAATATCTATCTTATCTTGCTTTATAAAATAAAACCCTGGAAGAATATCCATGTCTTAATTCCATAGTTAAAAAACTCATCATTGAGTAATCAATGGTGTAATACCTCATTAGAAAACAAAGGAATTATATTGGTTTTTTAAAGATTATTAATTATAAAATGCAATGGTTTTGATGTAGATTTGAAATTGCATACATGACTACTGAAAAACTACCCACGCTAAGGAAAATTCTTGATGGACACGTGGAGGTGTTTTGTCCACAGCTCAAATTGACTTAAAGAGCATAACCATAAACCTTCCTTTCGCAATGTAAGAAGTTCTTAGTCTGGTGCGGCCGGGCTGCTAGCTCGTGGCCGCCATAACCCTACAAAACCTCCATTCTACTAACTAAATTCCATAAAATTCCTGTGAGCTTGCCTCAGTGAGGTTATATGGTAGCTTTCAAAGCTTGAAGATTTGTTGTAGCATATTGTGAGTAAAAGAAATCAATTTCCTTCATCGATTTCAAGGACGGAGTTGGTAAAAGAGTGCTCTTCAATCTAACTAGAGTGTCACTTATTTTCCTTTGGATTCGTGATTTGGGGTTTCAGTTGTAACCTACACATTAAACTCGTCGGGGGTTTTCCTTTCCATGTGCCACCGAGTTGCTCCAGCTGCTTGCGTCCACATCTTCTCCAATGATAATCAAATCAGGTAACTGCCAGTCATGATTTTTGTTTTATAGTAATCTTGAGTTTTAAGTACAGTTTTAAAAAATGTATATAATATTTGTTCTTATGTGCAGGATTTTTCTGATGGCATAATGGGGTTAGATGAAAACAAAACTCACCCATTCACGACCACACAAAACTTGGTAAGCTCCAGCTGCATTGAGGACTTTCTCTGCATTGGTGTTGTCGTGGTTGGCAAGACAAGAATACTTCACTGTTAGTGATGGATTCGGCCTGGGTTTTCTTTGTTAGGTTGTTCTTCAAGTTATTTTGTTTTTGTAAAATTATTAAACCCTAAAGGGTAATATGGCAAGAACCTTAACGGCTGTAACAGCCTTGACTTGGGGTTACTTGACAGTATTACGGCCTGGAAGATGAAAAGCTTATTGCTTGACAATCTCGGCTTAATCCGAAATGGTTTAAGTGTTGACTTGTTATTTTTATTTAAATTTGTATCAATGTTAAAATAGGCTTAAGCCTTTACCATAATTATAATAGGCTTATGAGCCATTACGCTATTTTCTATTTTGTCCCCATTTAAAAATGTTGACAGTGTTATTTAATTTTAAGTTTTCATGTAATTTAAATGATTTACGGTAAAATATTTTATTGGAAATTTTTACTGTGTTAATGAGTAAAATTAGTACTCTGTTTTTTCTCCGAAGGGTTATTAATTTTGAATAACCTACAGTTTTGTAATAAGATGGATTTTACCTGATTAATTTTTGCTCTGTTTTTCTATTTTACTTTCAATAATTTTACAGCTGTTAAATTTTGTTTTAAAAGTAAGAATATACAAGTCTATAAGCAAAAATAAAATCCATCTTTCGTAAATCCTAAGTGAAATTTCTTTAAGGTTTTCAATAAACTTTTATTTCTAGTATGGAATGTATAAATGTACTTTATTTTAAGACCTAAGTAGTAATAGTTGGGTTAAAACCCCAAGTAATATTTTGTTTTACTATTCCTATGTTTACTTATTTAACTTTATCTAAATATGTTTAGAATAAATATTAAGACTAATATTTGTTCTGTGATTAGTATAACTACTAATGAATATTATATAACTTCAGTTCTTTTCCTGAAATTAATTAATATAGACACTTTCAGTAGATAAAGCGTGTACTGCTATTTTGTGGAATGAATCACATACAAACTATAAAAGAAAATATTTACATTTTTCATTCAGAGTTGATAAAAAAATCATCACATCTACTTAATCAACCAGCTGTACTAGAGTACTACCTATACAAGGCATGGAAAAATATAGTATGGTAATTTATTTCTATTTACTTTTCATTTAGCAAAAAAATACTACTGTTTTAAAACATAATCTAAATATCCCTAATTTTATCAATGCACAATGCTCTTTTTTTGCATAAACCCTAATAAAACAATAACATGCATATCTTTGAAAAACTAGTAAACATTTGCTCAAAAAAATAAATAAATTATAATTAACCTGAACAAATAAAAACCTGTCAAATGATGAGGTGACAACACCTTAAGGAGAATGTTCCTCCCAACCAACTCCTGGAGAAATCTTAGTCTGCACTTCCTCAGGACCCCTAAGCCTGTTTCCTGGTCCTCCTGGTAGAGTACTGGGTGAAGGATGTATCCTTAAGACCTTCTGTCACCTGACTAGTCAAATTACACCAGTAATCCAAACCTGCTCACAGCAGTAAGAACTTCATCCTAACAGCTGCATAAGTTCAGTTTTCAATAGTTAACCCCTCAAACTCACTTCAATAAGTCCCCTCCATCGAATTTCTCATGTGCACTTCATTCACACTAAATGATCACAATTCTAGAAATGAGCAACCTCAACTGTCTTCAATGGGAAGTTTTATAATAATGACTAGGTCTTCTGGGTCAGTTTTTACTTAATGAGCCACCTGCTCCAATTCCACTTTCATGGGGAATCATGACCACAAATATAGGGAATTTTCCACCTGCAACAGTTAGAAGTATTTTGAGGATAATGCCACTTGTCAGTATACTCTCCACCCAGTTTCCTCCACCAAGTGACCAGTTAACACTCTTTTAACAACTTCCTTAAGCTATTGTCTCATCATTTATTTATTTATTAATACAATATTCTAAAATACATTAATTATCCTTGACCCCACTTGGTCATCAATTGCAAACTTAGCATAAAATATAACATAATGTTCCTCAATAACATTAAATTGTTTTGCAAATTGGGGCATGTGACAACCTTGGTTTCGGGTCTGCTTTGGTATGCAAGACTAAGGAGTGGAAGAGAAGAGAAATGGATTTGTAACCTAGTGCATAAAGGAACCTCGGGAAAAGATAAGAGTGGATGGTAGATCCTTACTGCATGCCCTGAAGAGCACTAGAAGGGAGGCATATCCTGAGGGAATATTGAGCAGAGAAAGGGATTCTACCTTGTGTTGGGATGCACGTAATGTGGATTCCAGGACAAATAGATCTTGTGGGGGTGTCCTTATCTCTTGAGTGATCCACTAGCTTGGTCATTTTTCCTTTCCACTGCCTTAGCAGCCTATATTCCCAAGGGATATTGGCTTGGCCTTAGGTCCTGTTAGCCCAATTGGATCCTTGTTTCGTTGAGTCTTTCTTTTCATTGGCCTTATGTGTAATCCTTGGTTGGACAGCATGTTAACCCAAATATGAGAGATGGTGGGTCTTGGGGCCTATGAATCTATTTGTTGGATTGGATGGTCCCTAATGCAAGTAGTGGGTAGATAAGCCTACAATCTATTAACCCAACTAGGTGTTGGCTTGGATGGGCAGTCTGAAAATTCAAACTGGGTTTTGTCTTGACCGTGTGTGGAAATTATGTGGTTGTGTGTGAGTCTATTGTTCCCTAGTTCCTTGTGGAATCATGCCCATCTCGAGGGTGGTAGTGGTGTTTATAGATTAAAGAACACACTGGACTATGGTTGAGTGGAATGTTGCAGCTACATAGCTAGTTGCAAGACAACTTCATCCTTCAAGATAAATATTATGGTTATATTGTTTATGCAATGAATTTGTCTATGAATTGTTTGTTCCTAATTGAATGCTTAATGATGATGAAGTAGATGTTACTAGTGTATATTTCCTACATTTTATCTATGTTTAGGATTTATATTTTTTCATGCATTTTTTCCTAAGTTCAAGGAGGCTAGAAGCCTATTACAGAGGTCAAAATGCTTCTAAATTAGGGTTTCTTCCCTTTGAAATCTGCCTAGGAGAGGTGGAAACCAGAAGATCAAAAGGAGTAGTGAACTGGCCAGAAAGGTTGTGCTTCTGCATCCTGGGATCTACGGTGGAAGGTGAAATACGGGAGGCGGGAGACAGAAGTTCCATTGGAGTAGAATGTGGATTTTCAACTTTCGGGATTCACCTGTGGAAGGAAAAAGGATAGAAGTTGATCAAGGCCAAGTATTGGATTTCCATGATCCGAGTTCCGTTGTGGAAAGGTGGAAAGTGAAAAGTGGAAGGTGCAAAATGGATAATTTAAGGGTGAAACGACTGGTATAGTGGTTCTAGGCATGATATGAAGGTTGGAGATGAGGTTATCATCCATATCCAGTGTTATTAGAAGAACAAAGAGGTTCTTTAAGAAAAAAAAATTAATTATATGCATTATGGGGTATGGGGACGTGACAATGGTGGCGTCTGCTGGAATTGAAACATATTTTGGACGTAGTGTCAAATTGTTGGACCTATCCAAATTTATTAATTATCCCATAAATCATGATTTATTATACCCCCAAAAAATCCCCCCTCAACAAATAAGTGCTTTGCACATACTGAAGCTGCATATCTTGCGATTATCTCAGCCGATACAGATTTGAGGATTCTATGCAAGTTAAGTTCAACAGAGATGAAATAAAAGTGAAAATCCAATGATATGAGAGATCTAAAGGCCATTTTTATTCTTGTGGAGTTATGCCAGCTTTCCAGTCTAGTGCACTCCACCTAGACACAACTATTACTAAGACTCAGAGTTTAACTACAACTAATTATAAGTAGGCAGATTCTACTTCTTGGATATATTCTTGTAGAATGCACATTCTTGTTATTCCTTTTTCACTTTTATGCCATGTGACCCATGTTACAACTAGAAGAGATAAAGGCCATACCACTGCACTTATCGCTACGAAACCATATAAATGTCATTGCATGCACTTATAGTTGGACTAGTCAGGACCAAAAGGCAAAATATGAGTTCAATTTGCTAACAACAGAACGGAAAAAGGAAAGTCATCCAAGTCAAAGAAAATAGGGTACTTGCGAGAGCTGCCATTCATAACTCGCATCTCTACGTGATAATCACATATCTATGACTTTTTTATTAGACCAATGTTATGTTAAATCCATATCTAATAAATATTTGCATCTGCTAAGTGAGTAGTCTATATAGTAAGTCTCTCAATCGTTTCATTCAATAAATTCCATGTTAAACTTTTCCATTTCAATAGGTGATCCATAGTACCCATTTTCACCTCCCTAAATACACAACCCGTAGAGTCCATGTTTTTTTTTTTTTATTGGGTGGGATAGATTTTAAAACCTTGTTGTTTTAAAATTTGTCATAGTAATTTGTAATTTATAAAATATTACTACACCCTTGGTAGAAAAGGATATAAGAGAGAAATATTCCTCATGAACTGAAAAATAAAGTAGGAAAAGTAGGAAAAGCTTATTGTATATAACTTCCATCTCATTTATATAACTTGAGGTGCACCAACCTTACAAATTACCCATGCAAGACAAGAAACAATAGTTTAGTTGAATTGTATGTGTCCTCAACGAAAGTAGAAGGTTTTGTCTACATAATTTTTATAATAAATCCCATGGGACATGACACATTAGCTTAACATAGCTTTTTAAAGGGTGTTGTTGTAAAGGAACGTATCCCATGGCTAGGGTTTAAGAGGCCATCAACGTACTGGGGTTGAAAGAGAGATGCATATGGTTCTGCAAGTAAATACAAGAAAGATCATAGATTAGAATGGTTCATACCTTATCCAAACGAAGGTTGATCTAAGCAGCCCTTCAATCCTCTTCTTGCTCCTCTTGCTCCTCTCACTCCAAGAGACCTGCAAAACGAATTATACCTTCCTCAAACCAATATGACCACATATAAAGAAATGATAATCAAATAAACATGAAATAATAATCTGATTAACATCATAATATGATCATAAACAGAGATTCAATCACACATTGAACAATTATTTGGGAAGAAGAAGGACATCACATCTTTATTAATCTTGAAAATAAGTACAATTATACCTTCTCTTCAAGTTTGGCACCTCACAAAACCTTGATCCGGTTCTACTGCTTCTCTTCTCCAAGGAACTCATCCTCCAAGCTCTGCAACAAAAGGAGAATGCTTTGATGGCAAAGGTGTGGGAAAAGAGAACTCCAAATTCTCCAGCATAACAATGCATAGGTTCAAGTCTCCTCTCATGGACCTCCCTACCTCTATTTATATGATTTATGAAGAGTTGGGGTCAAAGAAAAAGTAGTTACAACTAAAGGAGTCAGTTACATAACTACCCAAACTACCCAAATTACCGAATTTCAAAATATATATTTTTTGACATTTTTTGGAGGCGTACGCGGGTATTATATATAGAAAGTTGCATATGTACACGGATTTCCTTAAAGAAACTCGCATACACATCAAAAAACTAATTTTAATGGTACTCTTGGGCATTTTCAGATTTTGGTGTCTTCTGGAAATTTTTAGCCAACTAAAATATCTTTCCAACAGTGTAGATATGAGGTCAAACAGAGCTACAAAACTCAAGATATGGGTCCTCCAAGTTAGGTGTTTTTCAGTGACTTTAAATGACTTTCATGAAGTGTCGGCATGCGACGAAATCATGGGAAAGTGGTCATAGGGAGATATGTGTCATTTTGAGCTATAACAGATGCCCCCAAATGTATGAGGTTAGAGGGGAAGACGATAGCTGAAATGCATTATAAAGGAAACAACTGAGTATGGAGAGAGCAGAGAATCCAAGATCAAAAGGCTTGAACAAAGGTACTTGAAAGAGAGATAAATGTCAGACAAAACTGATCTCTGGGACATACAATTCCATATACAAAACATCACCATAAAGATACAGGCGGATCCAACTAAAGGAGTAAAGGAGTAAAAAAATCTAAATCGAGATAAGATAAAAAAACTAGGACCCAACTGTTGATAGACTCAAAACTAGTGCTTTGTTCAAGGAAACAAGACTTGCTACCATGATGTAAAATACATGTGAATGAACTTCCCTTTCCCTCTTTCTTGTAAAGGTTTAACTAGTCCAAGAAATCAAACTCGGTACCTTCTTCATTTTTGGAAAGCTTGAAGAAGAGATAGAAGAATGATTGATAAAGCACTGATTCGTGGATTTTACGAGCCCGGACTAGTACATGCTCGATGGTGTTTTCATAGTTTAGAGAGTCTGAAAACTCCAAAGAAGACTCCAGGGGGGTGCTTTTTCATCCAATTTAGTCTCCTGAGGCCAAAAAAGTATAAAATAAACCACAAAAGAACTCTCTTAGCTTCCGAAGAAGTAAGGCGCACCTTTTTCGTATTTAGTCGGGAAGGTCGAAAAAAGGTTAAATTACCACCTACCCAACGCTCCTTCAAAAGCAGCATATAGCCTGAGTTTTATGAGTGTAAAGGAAGGAAAGATCACTTGGAAATATCCATTTGATTACGAGAAATGGGGCTTACAACAATAAACTCAATGCTTTGTTCTTTAGGGTTTAGCGAGCATGACAAAGACATAAAGTAAACTCGAAATATTTTTCATGTTTAGGTCCAGAGCACGAAAAAGAGAAAACTGAGCTCATATCACGTGTTCCTTTTCCGTAAATTTAGTCCCTTAGGTCTGGAAAAGTGATAAACCTGTACCTGAGAATACTCTTCTCAATTCCATAGAAAAGAGAGTGATCCTTTCTCGTATTATTCCACATGGTCCGAGAAAGAGATAACCTACCACCAATGTGGATGCCCATTCACATATTCTTAACGAGCTTGAATGGACAAGTTTACTTGGCAGTCAAGTCTGTTTTGAGGAGTTAGACCTGGGCCTAAAGAAACTCCATATCTTTCCCGTGAAGTTTTAACGAGTACGAAAAAGTCAACTCGTGGCCTCCTTACTATTTTTAACGAGCTCAAAGGAGAGCAGAAAGAATGCTCTAAATGTGAGGAGACAAGTGTCAGGGGAAAGCGAAACTAGTTCCAAGCACGAGGAACAAACCTATGCATAATGCAAGGAACATGAGCAAGGTAAAGACACTCGGGGAATGTCTCCTCAAGGTAAAAGGTGCCAATTTGCAAAGGCAAAATGATACAAGGCTTAGCGACGATGAGAACAAAGATGAGGGCTTATACAACGAGCTAAAAACATGGAAGCTGGCATCAGGCTCATAAGCACGAGCAGGACACATGCAAATGCAGTTACAACTTGAACAATAAGGCAAGGCCAGTAAATAGTTGTGAATCCAACTACAAATCATGTCTCCAAGAAACAACAACATCATAATCACATTCAGAAGAAAAGATCCGATGCAGGTTACTTTGGCAGAAACACATGTGACTTTGCTATCTTCAACAAAATGGAAAGTCAAGGAAAAATCAACCAAAGAATATTCTATAGCACCAAGGATCAAGGGTTTATAATCAGTAATATCAACCTCAGAAGGAGAGAAAAAATCAACAAGGGAGATAGAGTCTATAAGAACAAACTCAGTATCACGGGAGTTGAAAAATTCATAAGAAAAATCAAAATCATCAGGATCACTGACTTACTGTTCAAAGGAAGAGTCAAAAGACTCAACAAGACCCACATAAGAAGAAAGGTCAGGCTTACTAGGCAGATTAGGGTTAGACTTAGTCACAACTGAACCAACATCCAAGAGAATATTAGACTATATCAAAGACTCTAGGAAGACTTCATTCAAAGGAAGGAGATCATCCAAGATAGGACACATGTCTAAACTTTCAAATGGATCAACAGAGTGGAGAGCAAGCTCCATAGTCTATATAGGATGACTCACCTTGTCAACTGCTGGGACCAAGTCCCGAGAAGGTAAGCATGAAAACAGATGTTGTTTCTAAGTAGCAATTGAATGCAAAGGACATGAGGCCACATAGCTCACCTATGGCGAGGTAGTGTATATAGAAACACTGGGAATCAATAAAGGAAAGACCTGGTCTCTAGTTGGGTCAAGAGACGGATCAAGAAAATCCAACTGATCAATAGTGACAATTTATTCACCATGATGAAAGTACATCACACAAAATAATGTTGACACCACAGCTTACATGGCATATACATAATCACGTCCAAGGAGCATATTGAAGTCCGAGGGGTCTTCTATCACCATGAAGTCAAGTAAGATAGTCTTCCTGCCCAAAGCAACAGGTGTTTGAGCAAGAATTCTTAAGGCTATACAAGTTATTCTATCAAATGCCAGTAATTGTTTAGCAGTCTACACAAGGCTGGGAGATCCCATGCCTCGCCAAGCACAAGCAGACAAGATACTAACTGAAGCTCCTTTATCAACAATACAATGAGCAATCGTGTATGGTTCAACTTTGACCTTTATCTAGAAAGGTGTATCAGAAGGAAGGCATGGCTAAACTAGGGTATCCCAATCAAAGGAAACAATCTGAGATCTTGGTGGGGGTTGATCCGAAGCAAGTTCAGTGCCCCCTTGTTCAGTAAGTTCTAAACTGGCAGTGAAGAAAATGTGACTAGCAGACACTTCACTCTCCAAAGGAAGAGTGGGATTGATCAACAATGAAATTGATTCAACCGCTTCATGAAATTCACTCTCTGAAGGGAGAGTGGGATTGACCAAAGGTGACATTGGTTCAATCACATCAAGATCACTCTCTGAAAGAAGAGTGGGATCGACCAAAGTTGATATTGGTTTGACCACTTGATCAACCAAAGGTTGAGTAGGTTTTTGAGAAACTATAGATTGTTTAGGAGAAGGAAATTCTTGAGTCTTGGACCACACTCTTCGCACCTCTGCAATAGCAAGGCACTGGTGAGTAAGATGATCTCCCTCACATAGCTTACAAGGGAACTTAAGTTTGCACTTCAAACAACCAGTTTTCTCAACAGTGTCAACACGAATAGCAGTGGCTGACTGTTTGCTCTCAACAAGACCTACATAGGTTGAGATTTTTCCTCCAACATGACCACTAGAGGCTGGGTGACTGGGTCCAACCTGACTAAGAGAGGCCGATTATTGAAAAACTTCAGAATGTTCAAAAATGGGATGACCATGAAACCAAAATCTTCGCACATCCACGATAGAAGGGCATTTATAAGTAAGGTGGTCTCCCTCACAAAGCTTACAAGGAAACTTGGGCTTGTGTTTTGAATGGTTAGTCTTTTCAACAATGTCAACATGACTTGTAGTGGCTGATGGATTGTCTCCAGCATGAACCATAGAGGCTGAAAGATTACCCCCAGCATGACTTGTAGAGGCTGAGAGACTGGGTCCAACATGATCTGCAAAGGGTGGATGGGCACCACCAGCATGGACAACAAAGGCAGAATGGTTAGAATCAACATGCTTTGCAACAGTTGAGTGTGTGCCCCCAGCATGAACCATAGAGGTTGGGTGGATGGATCCAACATGACTTGCAGAGGTAGGATGGGGAGGTTCAACTTAAACATAAGAGTTTGAATGGGTTCCCTCAACATGAATTACAGAGGTTGAGTGACTGGATCCAACATGACATGGGAAGGTCTGAAGGATCCCACCAGCATGATCAACAGAGGTTGGATGGTGAAGATCAACATGACTTGCAGAGGTTGAGTGGTTAAATCCAACATGACCTGCATAGGTTGGATAGGTGCCCCCAGCATGAACTGCAGAGGCTGGGTGGTGAGGTTCAACTTGACTTGTAGGGGTTGAGTGGGTTCCCCCTTTCTTATGTGTCCTCTTCCTATTCCTCCTTCTTTTACTCCTTTTAGACTGTCGATTACTAGTATCAATACTTTCACTGCATGAGGTAGAAGGAGTAGGAGAATCAACTACATGTGAAGGGGAAATAGTTTTTTTATGCCCTTGATATAAGGAGCTTAATTGAGAAGAATTAGGAGCATTCAAGATGGTTGGAGTGGAAAATAACCACACCGATAGCCCTTGAGTGAATCCAGGTAGATTCAAGGTGGCCATCAAGGGAACACCAACATTCCCTATGAGAGGAATAGTATAAAGAGTTCCCAGCATGCAGATCTCTTGGTTGGTGTTCAAAGGGATGTTAGCCAAAGTTTCAAACTAGGAGACAAATTCTGAGGTTGATAGGAAACCAAAATTACGAAGCACACACCTAAAGGCAAACTAAGTACAGGAAAACCACACAGCACTCACTAAAAATTCCTAAAGCCAAACAGACAAACAAGTATAATATATGCTTTTCAGAAGAAATTTGATAGACAGCTAGTTGGCATCCCTATAGATGTTCTTAAGCACAAGCAGAGGAATCACCCACCGCCCTCCCACACCTTCTACCAGGGTTACCTTCCAATCCGGTCCAAGGCCAACCAAAAATAGCCTTTCGGTGTACCTGTATATGAACCCTAGATGTCAAAGAGACTAAAGGCTACCTTAACTATATTAACAATCACAAGCCTGGTTCGTACACATGGGCAAGGTAGAAAAGCCTGAAACCCTGTCTAAGACAGAATCCCCAGATGTGCAAAAAACTTGCTCTACTCTTTGAAAAGGAATCAGGGGGTTATCTCCTCAGTCCAAGCCTCCACGTGGCCTCGTGCTTAACTCCCGTTTGAGAGGAGCTTCCCAGATACAATCAACATAGAAGAGGATTTACCTAGTGATTGGCCAACTACGTCTGAAATTTTATATTTGTGGAGAGTTAAAACTCCCTAATCCACAAGTATAGCCTAAGCTAGTTGGTGTATGACCCTATAAAATAAAACTTACTAATAATTTTTAAATTATAACATTCATTTTAAGAGGTTGTTTTTAGAAGAGGGTAAATGGCGTGGAACTTATGTGGTGTTTTGACTCAAAGTTGAAACAAAATGACCAAGCAAAGAGAAATGATATGCAAAAAGCAAAAACTATTCTCTTTCTTTTTCCAAATAGAAACTTGAAAACCACAAAAGAACAAATTCTTTTTTATTTTTTCAAAATAATGATATGCAGTGTATTAAATACAAAACCCTAATCTACATGCATATTAAACAACTATATGTTCTTTTTATTTTTTGTTTATAAATGCAAAAGAAAAACTACCTACAAACTAAAATGTATGCAGATAATGAGAACAAAGCAAAAGGAAATTTGCTATAAAACCACCAAACAGAATCTATAATGCCTTAAAGTCAGTATAAACCCTACTTGAAAGGAAGGCTTGCATAAGAGACAAGTCAACTATTTTCGCATGGTGAAGTTAACCAACAAAAGAAGAAGGAAACAAACACCAACAAGCTTCTGAACTCAGGCAAAGATCACTAACAGAAGGTAACCAGAAACATAAGCCAAAAATTAAGCCAAGCAAAGGGGATGGGAGGAAAGAGCAAGGAGTAAACCTAATGCTATAAAAAGGTTTACCACATAGATAAAGAACAACCAAAAGGGATGACACTAACTCCCTGGGGTCATGCACCTGTAGAGGACACCAAAAGACCTACCAAACAGACCACAACAACAGAAAAAACCACAAAAATGAGGAAAAAACACTGTTTTAGGGGCACACGGAGTGTACTATTGACAGGTCGCGTGTCATACATGGGTTGACAGTACAGCAATTCGCATGTATAAGCACACGTGGGTTGTATTATTGACAAGTCGCGTATCGTATGTGGGTTGACAGTATAGAAAGTTGTGTGTACCAAACCAAACATGTGACTATTCGGTCTACAACTCGCGTATGGGTGGAAAAATCACAAAAAAGGTCAAAACCTGCCTTAGGAAGATAGGTTAGATCTTCTATCAGACTGATAAAGTGTTCCTAAGTGGCAAGAAAGACCTGAAACCTTGCAAAAGACTGAAAGAAAAATAGAGAAACTCCAAACAGACAAGGCTCTCCACAGCAGAGTCATGAGTTCTGTTGTAAAGGAAAGTATCCTATGGCTAGGGTTTAAGAGGCCATCAATGTATTGGGGTTGAAAGAGAGATGCATATGGTTCTGCAAGTAAATACAAGTAATATCAAAGATTAGAATGGTTCATACCTTAGCCAAACGAAGGTTGATCCAAGCAGCCCTTCAATCCTCTTCTTTCTCCTCTTGCTCCTCTCACTCCAAGAGACCTGCAAAACAAATTATACCTTCCTCAAACCAATATGACCACATATAAATAAATGATAATCAAATAAACATGAAATAATAATCTGATTAACATCATCATATGATCATAAACAGAGATTCAATCACACATTGAACAATTATTTGGGAAGAAGAAGGACATCACATCTTTATTAATCTTGAAGACAAGTACAATTATACCTTCTCTTCAAGTTCGGCACCTCACAAAACCTTGATCTGGTTTTGTTTCTTCTCTTCTCCAAGGAACTCAGCCTCCAAGCTCTGCAACACAAGGAGAATTCTTCTAGGGCAAATGTGTGGGCAAAGAGAGCTCCAAATTCTCCAGCATAACAATGCACAGGTTCAAGTCTCCTCTCATGGACCTCCCTACCTCTATTTATATTCTTTATGAAGATTTAGGGTCGAACACAAAGTAGTTACAGCTGAAGGAGTCAGTTACATAACTACCCAAATTACCCAAATTTAAAAATATATATATTTTTGACATTTTTTGGAGGCATACGTGGGTATTATATATAGAAAGTCGCTTACGTACGCGGGTTTCCTTAAGGAAACTCACGTACACATCAAAAAAATCATTTTAAGGATACTTCTGGGCATTTTCAGATTTTGGTCTCTTCTAGAAAGTTTTATCTAACTAAAATATATTTCCAATGGTGTAGAGATGAGGTCAAACAGAATTACAAAAATCAATATATGGGTCCTCCAAGTTAGGTGTTTTTTCAGTGACTTTCAATGACTTTCATGAAGTGTCGTCATGGAAGTGTCGACATCCGACGAAATCATGGGAAAGTGGTCATAGTTAGAGATGTGTAATTTTGAGCTATAACAGGTTCAATTCATCATAGCCTCACATTTATTATCGAGAATAATAATTAGAAAAACTCTAGTTAAAATTTGTGCAAGTAGTTCCTAAAAGAGAGAAATTATTTGGCAGTTTCAACTTGTAGTTATCCTTGAAGTTAAAGTTGTAGTGTTATGTTGTCTCCTTCTTGTTAAAAAATAGAATAAGAAATAGTCCTTACTTCTCAGAGCTCTGTGAATTAAATTCTTGTCATTTCCTTTGAAACAAATAGGCACTATTTCGTTCCAAAAATGTTAGGTGAGTTAATATGTGAACTCTTCTTCACTAATGACACTAGCATATATACGTTTAATACCATTGTAATTTTTAATATGGATATGTAATTTGATTATGAATATGGGAGTTAAAAATAAATAAATAAACTCTACAAATCTAAGACCAATGGGATTCCCTTTCACCCTTCAAAGGCCCACCACTTCTTCCATGGCTAATAGGAAGTAAGCAAAAGATAATTTCCCTGTCGTTTCAACCTCTGAATACAAACATAGATGCATTGGAGCCATGTTGGCTATTAATGAGCGTAATGTTTTTTGCAATACAATCTGGATCTGATATTTTTGAAACTACCCTACCCTTCACAAATTCTCTACCCATGAACCCTTTAAAGTAACTACTTACAGGGAGTGTAAGTTCCTATCCTAAACGGTCTAGTTTAGTTCTTGAATGAGAGATTATGGGAATAAAAAAATTATCTTTATTTCAGTTACCTTGATGTAAACACGGTTTCTACAGAGGGTTGCACACCAATAAGAAATGGCACCCGGCATAGATAGAACAACTACCTCTCCCAAAGACAATACCCATAAATCCTGTCTACGTGGGATTCCCTTGTAATTCAACCCAAGGGGCCATTAAGTGCAGGACATAGAAATAAAAACTAGAATTGTTGCTCCTATATCTGTCTAAACTAGCGGGGATACAGGATCTCAACCTAACAGGAATGCAATGGGATTTACCTGATAAACTGCTTATTAAATGGGTGTTTATTTAAATTGACATCCTAGCATCTGCATCTGGAGGGATTGCATCTTTTGCAAAATAAACCTAATGCGTGCTTGTACTTGCAACTTAGTAAACTGAATCACTTATTCAACCAAAAAAAATTAGATCTATGAAATCAGAGATATAAAGACCAATGGAAAGAAAATAAGATTACCCAAACCCGAAAAGGGGATATTTTAGTTGATGTATAATATCATACCACATAATGATATCTAGTTGCATAACAGTATATTATCACATACAATGAAGAGTGGAAATTGTATTCTAAGGCTTACCTTGCATACAGATATGTAGGGATAATCAGTGGGACAATCTCCTAAACCAAGATCATATTTATTCTCTTTAAAAACATCCTCGACAATGTTTAGTTACACTAGTTTCATACATGAATCCAATGCAATATCCCTGAATACCTACAACTCAGTGCCAAGCACATGGTCCATGACCAAATACTCTTTCAGAAATAGTTCAAACATAATATTTGGATTGGCAGTAACAATATATCTCTTTCTATATGAAATAAAAGCTCTGAATATTTTAAGATCATAGAGATTTTAGGTTTTCAAGTGATTATACCTTTCAAGGGATGGTGATCAGGATGTGTTCCTCGTAGCCGATGGGAGACAAGGCCTTCGTGACTACATCATGTGTTGTCACCTTGTAATTTTCCTATGGATGTGGTAGGAATTCACAGGGGTAACCATTTCAACTTACCTTTAGAGGATGAAGCACCTGGAAACCACGCATGTTAGATGAAAACGATGGCTCCAAGCACCTTTGACGGTCTGCAACAGCCTTTCTCCTTCTATGCATCTTTAACCAACGGAAACGTTGTGGACCATTGATCTCACCTCACCATCAATCATGATCATTGAAACCTGCAGGCCTTTAACTGACTTCACAAATATGGAAAGCTACTTATCTCATATGCATGTTTTCCTTTTTCGCATTGTCGATCTTCACCATAGACTTTCCAATTGTTGATCTGAGATCAAGCTACAGGCTTCTAGAAAGCAGAAATCAGGACATGAACTTTCCTCTCCTAGCTTTCTTCTTCCGCCTTTTCTTTCTGCATCATTGATATTCATAGATGCGCTTTGAGCCATCGATCTAGTGGAAAGAAAAACCCATAATTTCAACCTTTCATGATCAATTTATTTTAATTTTACTGCTTTTTTATCTTTGCCCTTTATTCTTTCTTATGGACCGTCGATCTAGGCGGAAGCGATCTAAGCCATAGATATGGTGAATCGCGGAAGGTGGAAATCGGGATTTCAACTTTCTACAGAGTTTGATTTTGATATTTCTACTCCCGGCTTTCCACTTCCACCCTTTATTTTTGATACATTTATTTTTAAGGACGCGTTCTGAGCCGTCTATTTGGCGAAAAGAGGAACCAGGAACTTCAACTTTTCATGATCAATTTCGTTAAGTTTTCTGCTTTCCAATATTCCTCCTGTTTCTCCTTTCTGCACTGTTGATCTGTGCGAAAGCTCCATGAACCGTTGGATCTCGGATCGTGGAAAGCATAAATAGGGATTCCAAATTTCAAGCTCAAGCTTCTTTGACTTTTCCGCTTTCTGATCCCCGTCCTTTTCTTTCTAAGCTGTTGATCCTTGGCGGAAATGATCTAAGCCTTCGATCTGGTGGAATTCAAAACCTGGAACTTCGAATTTTCATGACAAAACCATTTGGTACTTTTTTTTTCGATCTCCACCATTTGTTGGACTGTTGATCTTGGGCAGGAGCATCCTGGGCCGTCAAAACTTAGATCACGGAAGGCAGAAATCAGGATTTGAACTTTCGAGATTAAACTTCTTTATCTTTTCTGATTTCTTATCTCCACCATTTGTTGGACCTTTGATATTGGGAGGAATTTCCCTAGGCCATCATATCTCGGATCATGGAAGGTGGAAGTCGGTATTCCATTTTTCATACCCAAATTTTTACCTCTTCTGCACTTTCGCTCCCGATTTTCCTTGGGAGGAAATTATTTTTGGCCCTTTGATCTCTTTTGAGGGTTGGATTTCCACCGTCCATTCTTACCAAGGCCTATCCTTGATTGGATTTTTCATACTTAGGCACATTTCCAGGTTGCACCAAAGGATTTCTTACTTGAAACCCTTTCCTGCATATGTCTAGGTCATAAGATATGAAAAGTTTTTGACCCTACCCCTTAGTTTTTCACCGGTCCATATCTTTGAAAGGGGATTAGTGCAAATGCCTTATGTAGAAAACTTCAAAATTTAGCAAAAGTGCTAACAGAGGCTCCAAATCAAGATTTTATCCTCCTTGTGAGGTAGCAAATAACCGCATAGACCATGTACTTGCAAACTTCAAATTTGCTTGAAAAACGAAAACCACATGACAGCCCCTACGGGAGACCTTACTGCCTTCACCTCGGGCTTTAATTCTAACAGTGGGGATATCCACACATGCAATGTTAAAAATAAAATGGTATGTGCAATTAAAATGGAGTTGAACTTACCTGTATAGAAAATAATGTTTGAGGAGCCTCCCATTTATAGGAGCTCCAGATACTAGACCGCCTTCCATCTCATCCAAAACATGGGAATTCTTTCCTCTGAAGGCTGCAATTTTATATCAGCCCTTCCACAGGTGATCAAATTTATCGTGCTTCCCCTTTTCCTCATGTGGTGCATCACACAACAAAACTACATCTCCCAACTAGAAATCATCAGGCTTAGCCCTTCTATCACATATTTTTTTCATTTTTTCCTAAAACTTATGGGTCCTGTCAAAAAACCGTTCCCTCTACTGTTGTAGTTCAATCAACTGATACATCCTCGTCTAGGTTGGATGTGTCTCTTTTTCCTCTTCCTGTAATAGTTTCATCACTAGGATACTTAAGGAGCTAGGGAAGATTGCGTCAGAGCCATAGACCAGCTAGAAATGTGAGGTGCCAATGGATTTCTTTATGCTAATCCTGTCAGCACACAAAGCATGAATCAGCTTTGTGTTCCAAGCCTTCTTATTTTTCTACAACAACTTCTTGATAATTCTCATGAGGCTCTTATTTGAGGATTCTTCCAATCCATTTGCTTGCAGATAGTAGGAAGTAGAGTGACCCAACTGTATATGATATTTGGAAAAAAAATACGCCATCTTCTTTGACTTGAAAGCAGGAACATTATCAGTGATTATCTTCCTGGGAACCCAAAATCTTGATAGGATATGCTCCCCCATAAATTGCATGATCACTGTCTTAGTATCTTGTCTTGTGGGGATGGCCTCAATCCATTTAGTAAAATAGTCAGTGGCAGTAAGGGTCAACCTGTGTTGTCCTGAAGAAGAAGGATTTATTTCTCCAATAAAATATAGCCCCCATTGTTGGAAAGGGGCTTCAACCTATATGGGTTTTAAAGGAAATGGAAATAGTTTCCTTCTCCCCTCAAAGACCTGACATTTTTGACAGGTAGCAAATTTATTGTGTGTATCAGAGAAGATGGTAGGCCAATAGAACCCTACCCTCATGATTTTGTTTACAGTGGATTTCCAATAGGGTTAATTCAAAAGTAAATATAGGGCACCCTGGATCAGGAAAGGGTTGGAAATCCCTGCCTAGAGGTTCTGAGGTATGGGGTGAGTAGCAAATGTGGGGGAAATCAAATGCAGAGGGATCAGAAACCAATTCAGAGAGGTTGGACTCAGATTTAGTTCTAGGGAATGTTAGTCAAAACTCCTCATTACAATGTTCAGATATATCACATCTAGTACCTTCAGCAGGAAGGAAATATTTTGACTAATCTTTGCATCCTATTGGCACTTCGGATCATACGTTCTAGATAAAATATTTCTTGGAAGGATTTTGCATCAGGATTTCTCCCCATGAGGGTTCTTCTGGCCACCACTATTTCCCCGTAGAGCCACCTTCAAAATTTGTGTTGAGTCACCAGAGCATGTGCAACCAGTATGTGTCCATGACTAGCTGCTTAACCAGGTCATGGAGCTAAACAATGTCTTTCTTCCCAGGGACGATTTTCTCTTTTGTTGCCTGTAACTGGTGCCAAGATGTTATCACCCTATAATTCTCCTATCATTGTGGTAGGAAGTCACATGGGTAACCATTTCAACCAACCTTTAGACCGTGTTCTTGGCCAATACAGTCAGAGAGGGCTCTCTCTTTGTCACAGAAACAAATTCACATATATATGTGAATTTTAAATAGCTTGCAGAAGGCTAGATTTCTAATAGTAACAGGATATTTGCATATTTAAAAATGGTGAAACAGACAGATGAGAAAAACCGTTGGGAAATGGAGTCACAGCCTAAAATCAATCAAGGGTATTACAGTGAAAATGAATGAGAATTTTTCTTTGTACTCTAAATCCAAATAGGTGTTACAAATAGTCAAATATATTGAAAGGGTGATAGGAGAAAGGTGAAGAATCTCAGTGAAGAAATAAGCGCCTATATGTGGATCATTCTCGTGCACCACCTTTAGCAACAACAACAATAAAGGCTAATAACTAATACAGAGCACTCAACAGAGAGTGAATTCTATAACAGTTATCATAAACACATCACGAATATAGTATCAGATACAAGGAGCAATTAAAGAAACGAATTCCTCATTTATAACTAGAGAGCATTAGAAAGAAATTACAGAAATGAGCATGATGCAAACAAGAAACACAAACTGAATGTAGAACACAGTGGTGAATCTTATAAACGCAGAAGAATGTTTCTCATTAACAATTCCAAGAAATATTACAGAGATCTGAAAACCAAGAGTGTGAGGCTTCTGAATGAAAGTTTTCAACCCGTTCTTCCTCTTTCGAGGGTATATTTATAGATTTCTAGCATCCAGGGACCTCCCTCGAAACAAAGCCCCAAAAATAAGTTACAAAAATGGGGGATCAAATCCAAATGATTATAAAATCCCAACAACCTCTAATATGGCAGGTTCACCATGACTATTAACAAAATAGGAAAGCATGCTGGGACGCGCATGTTTGACAAAAATGGAGAACGAAGCACCTGGAAACCATGCATGCTTGATGATAATGATGGCTCCAAGCACCTTCGACAGTCTCCAATGGCCTTCCTCCTTCTCAACATATTTAACCAGTGGAAACATTGTGGACCGTTGATCTTACCTCACCATCAATTGCGTCCATTGAAACCTGCAGGCCTTTAACCAACTTTGCAAATCTAGAAAGCGACTTATCTGGTGCACATGTTTCCTTTTTATGCACTGTCAATCTTTGCCATAAACTTTCCCAACCATTGATATAAGATCAATATGCGGGCTAGTGGAAAGAGGAAATCGAGACTTTACCTTTCTGTGAAGTTTGATTTTGATCTTTTTGCACCCGTATTTCTGGTTTCACCCTTTCTTTCTACATCGTTAATCTTCACAGACGCGCTCTGGGCCATCGATCTAGAGGAAAGTGGAACCCATAATTTTAACCTTTCATGATCAATTTCTTTTAAGTTTACCACTTTTCGATCTATGCCATTTATTCTTTCATCTGGACCGTTGATCTGGGTGGAAGTGATCTAAGCCGTAGATCTGGTGAATTGTGGAAGGCGGAAATCGATATTTGAACTTTCTACAGAGTTTGATTTTGATATTTCTTCTCCCAACTTTCCATTTCCATTCTTTGTTTTTGAGATATTGATTTTTTAGGACATTTTATAAGCCGTCGATCTGGCTGAAAGCGAAACCCAAAACTTCAACTTTTCATGATCAATTTCATTAAGTTTTCCTCTTTTCGATCTTTATCTTGTTGCTCCTTTCTGCACCATTGATCTGGGTGGAAGCTCCCTGAACCGTTGGATCTTGGATCATGGAAATCAAAAATTAGGATTCTAACTTTCAATCTCAAGCTTCTTTTCCATTTCCTCTTTTTGATCCCCATCCTTTTCTTTCCGAGTCGTTGATCCTTGGCAGCAACGATCTGAGTCATCAACCTGGCAAAAGGCGGAACCTGAAACTTCTAATTTTCACAACAAAACCATTTGGTACTTTCTCTTTTCAATCTCCGCCATTTCTTGGACCATTGATCTTGGGCAGAAGCATCTTGGGTTGTCAGATATTGGATCATGGAAGGAAAAAATCGGGATTTGAACTTTTGATATTAAACTTCTTTATCTTTTCTGATTTCCAATCTCCTCCATTTTTTGGACCATTGATCTTGGGCAGAAGCTACCTGGGCCGTCGGATCTCAGATCGAAGAAGGAGGAAGTTGGGATTCCATTTTTGATAACCAAAATTTTACCTCTTCTGCACTTTTGCTCTCAATTTTCCTTGGGAGAAAATGATTTTTGCCCCTTTGATCTCTTCTGAGGGTTGGATCTCCACCGTTGTTCTTTCCAAGGCCTATCCTTGATCAGATTTTTCATATTTAGGAACATTTCTAGGGTGCTCCAAAGTATTTCTTACTTTTTTGACATCCAGGCTTAGTATTAAGCCTCCCAAGCAACTTCAAACCCTTTCCTGCATACCTCTAGGTCATAAGATATGAAAATTTTTTGACCCTACCCCTCATTTTTTCACTGGTCCAAACCTTTGAAGGAGGATTAGTGGAGATGCCTTATGTAGAAAACTTCAAAATTTAGCATAGGTGCTAATAGCGGATCTAACTCGGGATGCTATTCTCTTTGTGAGGTAGCAAAGAACCATGTAGAAAATGTGCTTGCAAACATCAAATTCACCTTAAAAAAGAAAACCACGTGACAGCCCCTATTGCCTTCACCTCGAGCTTTAATTCTAACAGGACGGCTATCCACACATGCAATGTTAAAAATAAAATGGTATGTGCAATGAAAATGGAGCTGAACTTACTTTTACAGAAAATAATGTTTGAGGAGCCTCCCATTTACAAGAGCTCTAGATACTAGACCGCCTTCCATCTCATCCAAAACATAGGCACTCTTTCCTCTAAAGGATGCAATTTTATATGGACCCTTCCATAGGTAATCAAATTTACCATGCTTCCCCTTGTCCTCATGTGTTGCATCCCACGAAAAAACTACATCTCCCAACTGGAAATCATCAGGATTAGTCCTTATGTCAAATATCTCTTTCATTTTTTCTTGAAACTTCTAGGTCCTATCAAATAACTGCTCCCTCTACGGCTGTAGTTCAATCAAGTGATACATCCTCCTCTAGGTTGGATGTGTCTATGTTTCCTCTTCCTGTAATACTTTCATCACTGGAGGACTTAAGGAGCTAAGGAAGATCACCTCATAACCATAAGCAAGCTAGAAAGGTGAGGTGCCAATGGATTTCTTTATGCTAATCATGTCATCCCACAAAGCATGAATCAACTTTGTGTGCCAAGCCTTCTTGTTTTCCTACAACGGCTTCTTAATGATTCTCATGAGGCTCTTATTTGAGGATTCTACCAATCCATTTCTTTATAGATAGTAGGCAGTAGAGTGACCCGATTGTATATGATATTTGGGACAAAACTCCACCATCTTATTTGACTTGAAAGCATGAGCATTATCAATTATCATCTTCCTGGGAACCCAAAATCTTGATAGGATATGCTCCTCCAAAAATTGCGTGATCATTGTCTCAGTAGCTTGTCTTGTGGGGATGGCCTTGATCCATTTAGTAAGATATTGAATGGCAGTAAGGATCCACCTATGTTGTCCTAAAGAAGAAATATTCCAACAAATTCTATCCCCCATTGCTGGAAAGGGGCTTCAACCTATATGGGTTTTAAAGGAAATGGAAATAGTTTCCTTCTCCCCTCAAAGAACTGACATTTGTGGCAAGCAACATCTTTCTTATGTGTATCACAGAAGATATTATGCCAATAAAACCGTGCCCTCATGATTTTTTTTATAGTGGATTTTCAATAGTGATTCCCTCCACCTTCTCCTGCATGGAATTCCTCAATGAGCCTTTTTTCCTCCTACTCACCTACACAATTCAGTAGCACTCCTCTTGGATCCTTCCGATACAATTTTCCTTGTAAGATGCAAAATCTAGAAGCCTTATGCTTGATGAATATACCCCTTGTATTTTCCATACCCTGTGGGCCCTATAGATGTTGTAACACAAAAATGATATCAATGTACCACGGGGATGAGAGAAAGTTCTCACCTACTGGGGAACCTGGGATTTCTCTCTTCTACTGACAATTCAATGATCATGTGTAGGCCAAGATCATCGCAGTTGGACAGGTCCATAAGCTTGGCTAGTCCCTTGCCTTTGATTAATTTTGTAGGCTCTATTTCCAAGTCATACTCAAGCAGAATTGTTATCCACTTTCCCCTTCGCCCCTCGGGATCAGTTTGGGTGAGAATATCCTTTACAACATTGGTGGGGACATGAGCAATGATGTGGGAATGTAGGATGTATACTCGAAAATACTTTAAGACCTGCACCAAGGCATAATCTTTCTTATCGGGGATATTATACTTCAGGGGAGCATCTCTCAGGGTCTTTCTGTAAAAAGATATGGCTTGTTCATGTCCTTCATGATTCTTCTGCAGCAATGCCCCTGCCATTTGTGTGATCTAATGCAAATGAGAATATGAGGAAGTCTTTAGAAAAATCAAGGCTTGCAAGTATAGGTGCTTCAGGGATAGCCTTTTTTATGTCTTCAAAGAATTGTTTGGCTTCGAGATTTCACTTGATTTCTTTATCTTTTCCCAACATGTATATTATATATTTCACTATTTTGGCAAAGGCAGCAATAAATATTCTTAGAAAATTTACCTTCCACCGGATATATTGAATGTTGAATTTATTTCATGGTATCTCGACTTTGTTGATCACCTCAACCCTCTTCGGATCTATCATAATGCCTTCTTGAGATATTATATGCCCTAACAGCTTCACTTATGTCATAGCAAAAACTGATTTCTTTGTATTTAGGGAGATGCTGAACTTTCTGCATTTTTTGAACATCCTCAACAGGTGCACGACATGTTCTTCATCAGATTGGGAAAAACAATGATATTATCCAGATAGATGACCAAAATTTTGTCCTTTTCATTGAAGAAGGATATACCCATGGTGCACCGGAAAGTTGCTCTTGCATTCATAATCCCAAATGTAAGTTTAGCATACATGAAAGTTCCCCAGGGCGGGGTGAAGTTTGTCTTCTCTTGATCCTCCTGGTACACCACGATCTGGTTATAACCTAGGAATCCATCCAGAATGGAGATCCTCTATGAACCCACTACTCTCTACAAGATGTGGTCCATTTTGTGAAGTGGGTATTGTTCCTTCAAATAAACTCTATTCAAGTTCCTGAAGTCAATACATATTCTTATTTCTGCATTCTTCTTCCTAACAGGGACCAGAGTCTCCACCCAACGTGAGAATCTCAAGTCCATAATGATTTTGGCCTCAAATAACTTCTTGATCTCCTTTTTTATCGGGGGCATGAATTTGGGATTCATCATTCTCAACTTTTGTTTGAAGGGAATCTCATCCTTCTTGAGTGGTATGGCATGTTGGATTATGCTTGTATCATAAGCCTTAAGGTCCTTATAGCTCCAAGCAAACACATTCAAATACCCTTTCATCAGTGAGATGTACTTTTTCTTGGCTTCAGGTGAAAGGACCCTTTCTATTAGGATGATCTTAGACTGATATTATGTTCCAATATTTACATCTTCAACGTCTTTACAGCTTGGGACCAGTTGAGGTTCTTTAGCCAAATCATTAGGATCAAAAAGTTTCTTGAGAGGAACTAGACCCATGGGGATGGAATTGCCTTTCAGCTGCAGGATCTCTTTGTCACATAGGTTGTTTGCATATTCCTGCTTCCCTTCAGTCTCCTACTTCTCTATTTCCCAAGATTCTTCAGTTTCGCCAACACTATCATCTTCAACAAGAGTAACGTCCTCCTCTCGGGGCATTTCTTCAGGAGTAGTAGCTTGGATTTGCAAAGGTTCTCGATGGGAGTAGCCTCATCTATAAGCTCATTTTCTTCATCAATACTCAATCCATCAAACTCCCCAATGAGAGTGAGGAACTTTTGGATATGCTTGTCGTCTTCAAAAACATTCCATCTTTTCACATTATCAAGGATAGAAGGCTTGTTCCTAACCTCAATCTCATACCTTCCACTCAGGTGCATGGGGACCTTGAAACCAATAGTAGAAGTGGCTAGAGAGTCAACAACATAATTCTACAACCTAGGGATTAGATTAAAATTGCACTCTTCAAAATCTCCTATCAGGTCCTGGGCATCATTCCTGCAACTTCTCATTTTAGGGTTTCTGGATTGATATTCCCCTATCATTTGTTTAATGACCAACTCAAAATATCCATGTATCATTACCCTCTGGAATTGAAAATCCCTCAGGATCTAAATGGCTAACACCATAGCCTCATACTCTGCCTCATTATTTGTACAATCAAAGGAAATCCTGCATGATTAGTTCAAAATTATCCCTTGTAGGGATCTCACCCAAATTCTAGCTCCTACCCCTTCTCTGCATGCTAACCCATCAAAACTTACCTCCCATACTCCATCTAGCTCCTCCTGAGTGGGTACAAAGGCATCGTTCTGGGAACCACAGCTTCTCGTGTCTCAACCCTAGTCACGACGTATGCTAGCTTTTGATCCCTAAAGAGCCTTCTCAGTGTTCCAAAAATAGGGAGGATGGCATAGGACATATCCATTTGAATAGTACCTTTAAGTTTTGTTTCCCAAGATATTGATAACAACATCCTAAACTTTGGAGGGATGATTCAACTTCATCCATGACCAGGTTCTTAGTAGGGATTTGGGACAAAGAGCTCACTAGATCTTTGATCAGTCCTAGACACCTAACTTGGCTAGAATCAAAAGAGAAAAGATATTTGTAGGGTCTGGTCACTTCCAATCCCAGTTCCTCCATGATTATCCTCGACATCAGATTGTGGGAGGCTCCTGAATCATACATGGCATTGTTTAAGATGGCATTGTAAATGTTCAGACTGATATAGAAAGGGGGGGTATAGTCATCACCAAAATCTTCTACACAGGGTCCAAAAAGGATGGTGGGGTTATCATATTGGAGATTTAGGGAGTCTGACATTGCAAAAACTTCTCCTGGAGGCTTCAACATTGTGGTAACTTTAGAATAATATTCAGAATTTTTTAACAGCTCGATGAGAGAGACATAGATTTTTATCTTTGCAATTTCAGCCTCCAGACTGAACAAGATCTACCTCTGATCTTACCCTCTTTGATTATCTTATTTTTTCTCCTTCCCTTTGGACTCTGCTACATTCGTGGACGCGTCCATAGGGGATGGGATGCTATTTCATTTGCTTGTAGAGGATTTGTTTGCTTCCTATTTATTTCTTACTACAAGAACATCTCTGTTCCTTAGACCAATCTATATATGCACCTCCATGACAGCAGGTTGATACCACCTTTTGAAGTCATATGTTTTCCTAGCAGGAATCTCTCCCTTTTCAAGAAAAGACTTATCGTGTTCTTCTTTGGTCAGAAAGGTGGGGGGTGAGAGGGTGTCCAGCTGATGGATCTCATCTGTAGCTATATTTTCACCATCCTAATCCACATAATTTTCTTGAAATGGAGTTCTGGCAGGTGTATCGGGAGGGATTCTAATGCTCTCTAGTTGTAAATGAGGAATTTGTTTCTTTAAGCGCTCATTGTATCAAATACTGTATTCGTGGTCTGTTTATGATAATTGTTATAGAATTCGGTCTCTATTAAGTTCTATATATCAGTTATCATCCTTTATTGTTGTTGCTGCTAAATGTGGTGCAAGAGATTCATCCACAGATAGGTGCCTCTTGCTTCACTGGGATTCTTCCCCTTTCTCCTATCACCCTTTCAAGATATTTGATTGTTTGTAACACTTATTTTTCCTCATAGTACAAAGGAGAATCCTCACTTGTTTTCACCGTAATACCCTTAATTGTTTTCAAGAGGTGACTCCATTTCCCAACGGTTTTTCTTATCTGTCTGTTTCACCATTTTTAAATCTGCAAATACCCTATTACTATCATAAATCTAGCCTTCTGCAAGCTGTTTAAAGCCATATGTATATGTGAATTTTTTTCTGTGACAAAGAGAGAGTCATCTCTTATTGTATTGGCTAGAACACAGTCTAAAGATTGGTTGAAATGGTTACCCTTGTGACTTCCTACCACAACCATGGGAAAATTACAAGGTGATAACATCATGGCCTTTTTTGCACACTAGTTCCTGCAATTTTCACGCACTCACCTATTGCAAATTGGTGATTCCTAGCACTACACATATGGAATCCCTTCAACACTGTTATGGCCTTTAAAAATGGTACAATATTTGACACCATTGTTTTTTGTGGGGTAGTACTTGAAACCCTTAGCCAAATTAACATACATGGCTATAAAAATGGAAGCCCATGAATGGCACCACCGATTGAAACAGTGACCTGTGGCTGTGTCTTGGTAGCAAGATCTACTTTTGCAATGGATATATTGTTCAGCTAATTTCTCTGTAGAGGTGGAGAAAATTGGATGGAGCCTCGAAAAAAAATATTATATATTATTTTATTTTGTATCTATCTTTTAGCTATTTTTTTAGAGGAAACAAATTGAAGGGACCCTAAAAAAATAACATATATATATTTTAATTAACAGTATAATTGAAGGGAGCATTTTAAAAAAATCAAATATAAATTTAAAATAATCATTAAACATATTTTTAAAACATTATGAATTTATATTTTTAAAAAGTATTGAAAAAAATTGATATGAAAATTTAATTCATGATACCTTTCACATAAATATAATAATGTAAGATATTGGATAATGACTTCTAAAGAGTGGCATGCATTGAGAAATCCTTAGAGGTTAATCTTGTGTGGCATCAACCTATTATTATTAATGGTTAGGGTTAAATAATATGTGGGTTCAATCTTAAAATCTAGGGTTAAAGAACTCGTAGTATAATGAACCTCCTAAATTCTCTTGATGTAGCATAATATGAAGCAGACATGAAAACCTAAGAGACAAGGAAAACATGAGTTGAGATTTATTACACAATGCAATGAGTATTTGTTTGTGCTTATGAATCATGAGGATTCCCTTCACTCAATCAATGGGGTATAAAGTTTGAGCATTGAATTCAATAGTTGTCTATCAAAGCTCAAGCAAATTGATGGTTGATCTAGCTATGTTCCAAAATCTATAAGTTTAATTATATTATGCCAAATTAATCAAAGGAGGGAATGTTGTAAATATGTTAATGTGTAGATACCAATGAAAGGAAATTCCATATCATTAAATTCCATTATCATTGTGCCATGTGCCCGAAAGTACATATCATAATAATGGCAATCAACTAGGTCACTTAATTTAGAATCCCCCATGCCCCACTATCAAAGCAGTACCTTGAGCAGAACCATCAAAGTATGCCCATGCCCCTTCCTTGTCTATATCTTATAAGGTACTACCCTAGGATATTTTGAACCCACATCTTGCTTGAAATGTTGTATGCTAGTGAAAATTTGAGACACATAGTTCCAAGGGAGGTAGACCTATGTGACGATTTCCTCGTTGTAGTGATCAACTGTGGATTCAAGCTCATTCAATTTATTACTCACAGAGACATCCACCTCCCAATATCTCTCCTCCCACTCATTCCTGGAATCCTGGGCATCTTGAATGTCTAACTCGATGGCATGGCACTCTCTACTCATATTCTCACAATCCCTGATATTCACATGTTGCGACTCTACATGTTGCATTACGAACTCATTCATATTCTTCAATCTATCAACCTCAATATTTGTAGCCTCCAATTCCTTATTCTACCCACCTAAGAACCTCTCTATTTCATCTTTATTGGATGATAAATTATTCACAAAAATCCTTGTTGGTAACATGAATACTTTCTATCATAGGGTGTTTTAATTGCAATTCCTTGGTATGGTATGAAGCCTTAACCTGCAGTTTGGAATTCACCTGACTTTATGCTTGGTCATAGGCATATTACTCCACCTTATATTGGTAGGTAATGCACCATATTACTCCACCTTATTTTGGTAGGTAATGCACCTTATCATATGCATCATTTGATCTCAAAAAACTGGTTCCTTTTGGGAAAAAGACAATGAAATTTATTATGGTATGGTTCTTTCTATCACCTCATCCTTATGACATGATGTTGCATCTTGTTTTGGTACATGACCTATTTAAAATACTTCAATAAATCATCATTGGACCCAAGTATTTTTTATAAAAGATATCCCCTCATGTGATGCATACTAGTACCTTTCAAGCCCTTACTGTCAACAACAATGGAATCTGACATTGGTTGGTAATAAGGTGAGCTCGCAGTATTGAAGAGAATGTTTGCATCATACCACCATTTATCTATGTTTTATAAAGCACATTGGTTTTATTTCTTCTTCCAATGGATGTCTAAGGTGGGCTAACTTACTCAAGAAGCATTGTTAGCGGTTGAAGAGGGTGAAAAAATCATTTTAAATGTTCTTCATATGTTGAGGTTAGTTTTGATAAATCTAGGTTTGTTAGCCTCATTATGATAAGAGGAAGCTTAGTTCAAAAAACGTATTTAGAAGGTTTGTCCCTCTTACTAAGCTCAAGGAATTGGGCATGAATTTGGCTTTATTTTGAATTTCTGATGTTGTCCATTTTGGCATGTCTCTAAGGTTCCTTACATGCTTTTGAAGGTCCTCATTAAAAGGGATGGTCTATAATGTTTACCATTTTTTTGAAACTTGTGCACCAACTCTCCTCTATACTATTGTTATTTGTTAATTGTAACAACTTAGAAATGAGGTGATCCAAGAAAGTGAGTCATTCCACCATTACATCCAGCCTGATTTGTTAGTGATATAATGAAGAAGTTCCATAAATTTTTGTAGTGTTGCATCTATGCATCTAGTTAACCACATGATTACAAGGAAATGATCTTCTCTCCAGACAATGTTTTATCTTCTTGCATGAAAAGCTATGGAGGAATATTCCTTAGATGATCAAATAAGATCATTTTATTAATGTTCAAATTTTAATGACCTATCTAGGTCAAATGGATTGTTGGGTACAATGCTCACCATGTTGTAGAGGAATTAGAGATTGTATTAAGAAGAATATTTGTATAGTTTTTTTTAATCTTCCATGATATTATAAATTCCATTTGCATGTCTAAGAATTTTTGCAATTGATTGCCATTTTTTAGTAGTCTATACAGAATTTGAGTTGAGCATGTAGTTTGTTCCAACATCATACAAGTAAAAAATTTTGGGTAGTGTTATCAATTTCATCTCTAACCATTTTTTCCAAGAAGATCCATGAAATAAACATAATTTTCATGTGGCACTACCTTCCAATCACTGAGAACATGGTTATAGGAACCTTTAATGAATGATTTATATAACTACACAACATGCTTAACGCATGGATTCTCAAGTGCCTCTGGTGAAAGGAGTTGCATGATCTCTATGTGAAATTATGAAATCCTATTTTGTACCAATATGAAGAGTAAATTTAGTCCCATAATAAGATACTTCTGGGTGGAGGGTGGAATAATCCATGAGCACTAAAATCCTATTTTCCACCCTAGGTTGATAGTTCTCTTTTTGTAACCATGTATCAAGCCTCAAGATCCTCCCTGATGTGCAAATCCTTTAACATTTGTCTTTGGGGATCGACCCTAGGCCACCACATATACCCTATATAACGTATCCTTGTACTATGTTCTTGATATGGTGGCAATTTCAAGGTTTCACATAGCATAAATGGTTCTCATATCCCAATTCACGTTCGAACATCAAACAATCGAGCCTTGAATTATTAACATTAACCTATGGGGTTCATATGACATGCCTTGTGTTGACCTAGGCCATCACACGTTCCCTATATAGGGAATCTTTATCCTATAAGTGATATATGGATTCCATTTCATGGTTTCAAGTGCTAGAAATTTTTTCATGAATTATTAATTCATGGTACTAGGGAAAATTTAGGGGTGAAATTTCACATGGGTTAATTTTCCATGTTTTTCTCCAAGACCATACAACAATAGAAGCTCCCTTGATACCTTTGATATGCAAAAACAAGTACCTCTCGACCATCCTTATAAAATCTAAATCATCATCTCATACTTTGGCATGTTTATCTCTCCTCTTGTTTCCATTGTTGTCCATTGGAAGCCACTTGAGTTACCCTTCATGGAAAGGAGGAAACAATGAGAAGAAAGAGCGATGGAGGGAGACTAACTAGCATGTTGAAATCAAAAGGAAAATTTTATATTTATGACTACATGTGAGATGGACAAAGGGACCACAATGTTTTGATGTTTTGTATCTGTACCATGGAATGGGAACTAAGAACCATCCTTGTTATGCCAAAAATCAAAATGTGGATCATATATCACTCGTAGGGTAAGGAATATATTTCTTACCATATCTTACTTATAGTTTAAATATTTCCTATGTAGGCCTTGTATGGTGGTCTTGGGACCTCATGTCCATAGGTTCCCATGATTCTAAAATGAAATTGTTATCACCTAATACCCAAGGTTTTCTTCTCGGATTATGGCCCATACTATGTGAACCATCCATGATGTGTAAAACCTTGAAATGACCACCATATATTTCTCATGAGCCAAATTAGATTCAAAATATGGGGTATGTGTGGTTGCTTCAGACCCCACACATGGTAGTACATGATGATCCCAAAAGATAAATGAAATGACATAAGGCCCTAAATTTTGTACATGAATGATAGCTCAAGACATCATAACCATCCCTAGTTCCCATGAAGAGTCTTAGAGTAAACTAAAGTTTTGACACCAACACCTACATTTTCGGCATTGAAATCAGATTGGTATCACAAACTTTAAATGGAAACCATATCCTTCTCACATGACAATGTTCTCATCGATGAGGTGTATGTAGTCTTTAAGAACACCATAAATTATGGCTCATGAAATCTTTACCTAGGTATCAGGAACCATACATGTTGTTATTAACCTCAGAATGGAGATGACCATATCCCACTTACATGCCAAATATTCTCAATGAAGGGATTGTTGTGGTAATTTAGGGCCCCATATATGGGCCATGAGCTTTAGAGGAAAATGCAATAGCCCAAGACCATTGCTTTGACTATATTTTAATTCATACATCAAGAACCATCCCCTGTGCACAAGTTTTCAAAATGATGACCATATCTCACATGTAAACTAGATATTTTCTATGCAGATGCATCTTATGTGATGATCAAGGGAATCATTATGGTCCATGACCCTGTAAGCAATTGGTATGAACTTAGGCAATAAATTTAAACCCTAGACCGTGGTGTGGGAAAAGAGATCCATTGTTGGTGTTATAAATCTCAAAATATTAAGGCCTTATGGTTCATCACTGGTTAACCACAAATGGAATTGCTATATGTAGGATAGAGATTCCATAAATAGTTCTTATTTACCAATGTAGGTTGGGCATTTGGAAATTGGCAAAACGTTTCCATAGGGTTTTCTTAATGAAGATTTCGTGGTAAATTTGAACATATGTAAACTATGGGGAATTTATGTACTTGAACAAGGATTTCCATTTTACCTTAGCAACAAAATGGGTGTAAAAATATGGACGAGATTAATGCCTTGCTTATATTTATGGGTATAGATACAGACAAAGGCATATTAGATCCATAAATGATGATGAAAATAATGACAATGATAATAATGATGAGAATGATGATGAAGATTATGATGACAATGATAATGATGACGATGATGATGGATATGAAAATGATAAACCTTAACTTCTTATAAACCCCATAACTCCAAATCCCCTAACCACTTAACCCGTTAAACCCATACCCCTAAGGCCCCTATCCATTAAATGTGACCATAGTGACCATAGTGACCATAACCCCATTAAACCCTAAGCCTAACTCTTTATAATCCCCATAAACCCATATCCCCTAATTTTGTAACGCACTAAACCCTAACCCATGAGTCCCCTAACCTCTAAGGCCCCTAACCACTAAATGTGACCTTAATGGCCATAGTGACCATAACCCCATTAAAATATAACCCCAACTCCTTATAAACCCCCTAATCCCAAATACCCTAACCCATTAACCAACTAATCCCTAACCCCTAAATCCCTTAACTGCTAATTAATGTGACCACTATGACCACAGTGTGACCATAGTGACTATGTATTTTCCACAATGCATACATCATAACATGACCAAAGGAAGTTAACCACTAAAACCACTAACAGTTAAGCATTGAATTATGTATAACCTTCTGTCCCTAACCCCTTAACCAATTAAACCCTAATCAAAATAAAAATTTAATCCTCGTCATAATCATCGTCATCGACAAGGCGCTAATGTTTGTCCATGAATGATAGCTCAAGCCATGAGAACCATTCTTGGTGCCCATGAAGAGCCTTATAGTACACTAAATTTTTGACCCAACAACCTACATTTTTGGCATTGAACTCGACTTGGTGTAACAAACTTTAAATGGACACCATATCCTACTCACATGACAAAGTTCCCATTTATAAGACCTATGTAGTGGCTACGGACCCCACAAATTATGGATCATGAGACCTTTTCTTTTGTATCATCTGTAACCATCCATGTTGTTCTAAACCTCAAAATGGTCATGGCCATATCCAACTTATATGCCAAATATTCCCTGTGGAAGGCTTGTGGTGGTAATTTGGGGGCCTGTGTATGGAGCATGAGCTTTAGAGTAAAATTTTATAGCCTAATTGTTAATTTATTGTAACTTCAGAAGATATTCCTAGTAATTTTGTATTCCTCCTTCGGGAGATGAGTTTCATCTTGTCATTATCATTGAAAGAAGTAATGTAAACCTCTGAATGTAAGTTGGGTCATTAGTACCCAAGTGTCATTATAATAAATGTTATTTGTAATGTCTAGTTGGACAAGTCGGCCTTGACAGCTAGTGAAGTCGGCCCCTCCAAGTTAGAGGTCAAGTCAACATAAGAATATAAATAGGAGGATCCTCCTTTCATTTGTACTCACTCACTCAAGTTGTTCTTAGCGAGAGAGAGAAGTAGTAGTGTGCCAGAAATAAGGGACCAGTTATTTTCTGAGTTTTACACTACACTGCTTGAGTTCTATACTAAGTAAGTTTTGTGGGGTTTTCTCCCTTTTGGTTTCCCCGAGGAAAATCTCTTTGTTCTTGTGTTATTTTGTTCTTATGTTTTTGTGCATGTTGTTCTTTCAGTGATCTTCTAGTGGCTAATTGTTTTAATATATCCTCTAAGCAATTATAAAGAAAAATCAACATGGTATTAGAGCCACCCTGAAAGGAGACACTACACAAATAGGGTTTGTTGTTATTAAAAAATCCCTCAATAGACCAACTAGAAATGAGGGCTTCTCCATCTCACCTCTAAATGGCGCATCTTTTTGTGGGGACAAAACTGAATTCCAAGAATTTTCAATTTTGGACATGTTACTACTACCGAGACAAACTAGGGATTTAGGTTTCCCAGGTTTTCATCATCAATATCAGAAAAAGGAAGATACAGTCTACCTCACCTTAGGAGGGCGCATCTTTTCCACCACTTAGATCCACCTATGATCGTAGCTGAAAATTAGGGTTTCTACTCCAAACCCTAGGACCTCAGGAAGAAGGTGAGTCAGAAGCCGCTTTCTGCAAGTATCCTTCTATCTATTTCCATTTGAGGTTCTTATTTTTCTAAAGATGACAAAGAATACCAAGCTAGATGAAAACCTTGAAGGGGATGAAAAATTCAGAGCATGGAAGTACAAAATCATGCTCATCCTCCAAGAGAATGATCTAGACAAATTTGTGAAAGAGGAAGTGAAAGAAACAGAAGAAGTTGAATCTAAAACCAAGCACAAGAAGGATATGATCATAGCTAAAAGAATCATAGCTGATTCAATCAAAGACAATCTAATTCCTCAGGTATCTTCCATGGATACTCTAAAATAAATGTTTGATTCCCTATCAGGGCTATTTGAAGGAAGAAACATTAATAGGAAGATGACCCTGAGAAATCAACTCAAAAGTGTAAGAGCTTAGAAGTCATATACTATTCAATCTTACTTTTCAAGAGTATCTCAAATCAAGGATCAATTAAAATCCATTGGTGACATGGTTGAAGATGTAGAAGTTGTAATGATAACTTTGAAAGGCCTTTGAAGAGATTGGGAAGCTTTCATCTGAGGAATTTGTTCTAGGAGGAAACTAACGAAATTCCGTAAATTATGGGAAGAATGTGTCCAATAAGAAGAGAGGATAGCAACTAGAGAAGAAAAACTAAATGACAATGAGGATAAATCCTTAACTGCCCATACCAAAGGCAAAAGAAAGAGTCATGACCATCCTCATAAGACTCGAGGGTTTAAAAGACCCAAGAGATATTTCTCAAGCTTTGAATGCTTCAACTGTCACAAGTTAGGACACATTGCAATCAACTGTCCCATGAAAGCAGAAAGACTCCAGAAGATGAGAAGGTTTCAAGCTCATGCTGCTAAAGACAATGATCGAGAAGAAGAAAAGGAAGCAAAGAATGATGAAGATTCCAGTGAAGAGTATGTTCTGATCTCTGCCCTAACTAGATCAATATCACTAGGAAATGATACCTGGATGATTGATAGTGGTGCCTCCAAGCACATGACTGGTTTCAAAGATTCACTCTCATGCCCTGAACAAAAGGAATATCCACACAAAGTAATGCTTGGAAATGATTCCCAAGATCCCATTAAAGGGTTAGGAGAGGCATCTTATAAATTGGATTTTGGAAAGCCTATGAAAATGAAGGATGTCCTATATGTCCCAGGACTAAAGTAGAATCTTCTTTCCATTTCAGCTTTAGACAAGAAAGGCTTTAGAGTTTCCTTTGTAGATGGAAAAGTCCTCGTGTGGACCAAAGGAAAAACTATTAATGATGTAGTAGAGATTGGAGTTGAAGAAGGAGGTCTCTACAAAATAAAGGGACATACAAATTCTGCATTAACAACTAGTACCATCAATCCAAGTGAACTATGGCACAGAAGGCTTGCTCATGTTCACTACAAATCTCTTCCAATTGTAAGCAAGGTGGTAAATGGTTTACCACAAATTCAGATAAAACATGAAGGATTGTGCAATGGATGTGCACAAGGGAAGAATACTAAGAATCCCTTTCTGAAGAGAAATAGTAAGGCAAAAGGGATCCTAGATATCATTCACTCAGATATTTTTGGGCCAATGCAAACCACTTCATTAAGTGGGTACTCTTACTATGCCTCCTTCATTGATGATTACTCCAGAAAGACTTGGATATACTTCTTGAAAAAGAAGGATGAAGTGTTTGAAATATTAAAAGTGTTTAAAGCCCTATTAGAAAACCTTTCTAAAAAGAAAATCAATATTCTAAGATCAGATAATGGAGGAGAGTTTACTTCAATTGAGTTCAATGATTTCTATAAAGAAATTAGGATTAAGAGGGAGCTGACCATTCCCTACAATCCACAACAAAATGGTGTGGTGAAGAGAAAGAACAGATCACATCATGGAAGCTGTGAAAGCTATGATACATGATCATGATATCCCAATGTACCTATGGGCAAAAGCAGCAAGAACAGTAGTATATGTTCAAAATCGAATCTCTCATAGTGCTCTTGGGAATAAAACTCCAGAAGAAATATTTTCTCGTGAAATACTATAGGTAAGTCATCTAAAGATTTTTTTTGTCTTGTATACATTCATATTCCCAAGGAGAAAATATCAAAATTAGATCCTTCAGGAAAGAAAGGATTGTTTGCAGGATATAGTGAACAGACAGAATCCTATCGAATATATATCTGAGGGTACCGTCAAGTTGAACTTAGCAGAGATGTTAAATTTGATGAATATTTTGCCTTCATAAAATCAAGAAAAAACAGGGAAGATGAAGAGGAGCATGAAACTCCAAAAACTATTGAAAGTCCTAAAGAAGTCAGAGTTAAAGAAGAAGACCCAATACCTGAAGAGCATGATATGACAGAACCCTAGCTACCTGAATATTTATCAAGTGAACTGATTTCTTGAAAGAGAAAACCTGCATGGGCTCGTGAATAAATTAAAGAAGAAAAAATACTTGGTGCTCCCGAAGGAGCCATCTGGGAGAGAAAGAAGCCAAATTCATACCCAAATTACATGGCCCTGATGTGTGATCTAGTCAATAAAGAACCAACTTGTTTTGAAGAAGCATTAAAACAAAAGGAGTGGGCTGATGCAATGGTCGAGGAATACCAATCCATTATGAAGAATGATGTGTGGTAAATAGTACCTATAGAAAAGGACAAGTCAGTGGTATCCTCTAAATGGATATTCAAAACCAAACACTCAGCAGATGGAAGTATAGAAAAATATAAGGCTAGATTTGTAGCTCGGGGATTCTCTCATAAAGAGGGAATTAATTATGAAGACACCTTTGCTCCAGTAGATAGATACACCTCTATAAGAACTATTCTTTCCTTAGCCTCCAACATGAAATGGAAGCTACGTCAAATGGATGCAAAGACGACATTTCTAAATGGTGTGATTGAAGAAGTTTATATCGAACAACTGCAAGGATTCGGGATCAATGATCAGAAGACTCATGTATGCCAACTAAAGAAAGAATTGTATGGATTAAAGTAAGCACCAAGAGCATGGTATGGAAGGATTGATGGATTCCTAATGATCTTAGGCTTTACTAAGAGTAAAGTAGATTCCAACCTCTACTACAAGGTTGATGAAGATGGAATTTTAATTTTGTTACTATATGTAGATGATCTGTTTTTTACTGGAGAAGATAAGTCGATTATTGAATGTAAGAAGAGGATTGATGCAGAGTTCGAAATGAAAGACCTTGGAATGATGCACTACTTTCTAGGTCTTGAAGTATGGCAACATCTAGATGAGATTTTTCTAAATCAAGGAAAGTATACTGTTGAAATATTAAAAAGATTTGGAATGCTAGATTGTAAAGCTATGTCTACTCCGATGACTACTAGATTAAAGTTGTTGAATGATGACACCTCAGAAGCTGTTAGTGCCATGATATATAGACCAATCATTGGTTCATTGATGTACCTCACCAATACTAGTCAGATATATGTTTTGCAGTAAACACCTTAAGTCAGTACATGGTGAATCCTAAACACATTCACCTTATTGGTGCAAAATATGTGATGAGGTATCTAAGGGAACTTTAGATTATGGGCTCGAATATACATCCAATGGAGAGATCAAGTTGCATGGATATGCAAAATCAGATTGGGACAGAAGTGCCAAATATAGGAAAAGTACATCTGGATGTTGTTTCAGTTTGGGATCTGGCATGATCTCTTGGCTTAGTAGAAAGAATACTAGTATTACACTGAGTACAGCAGAGGCAAAATACATTACAGCATGTTCATCTTGCAGCGAAGTAGTATGGATTTGAAATATGTTGTCAAGATTATTCGATGCAAAGATAGATTTCATTAATATCCTTTGTGATAATCAGAGTTGTATCAATATGACAGAGAATCCCATATTTCACGATAAGTCGAAACACATAAAGATCAAATATCATTTCATTTGGGATATGGTGCAGAAGGGAGTTGTAAATCTCAAGTATGCTCCCACTGAGGAACAAGTAGCAGATGTATTGACTAAGCCTTTGGCTCATGTAAAATTTGAATACTTTCGAGACAAGATTGGTGTACTCCAAAAGGACCTCTCTCAAAAGGGGGAGTGATAGTAGATGTTGGATGCAGTGGTGAGTAGGTCAGTCTAGGATAGGGTACGTCTGGCTAGGCTTGATTGGTCCGAAAGGGTTAGTAAGCCAAACTAAAGACTTATTGATCCTAGGGGGATTAGTATGTTTGGCTCGAACGGGTTAGTAATCCAAACAAGGCTGTTTGGTCCCCAGGGGAATCCATTTTTATAACTAGGCTTGTTTGGCTCGAAAGAATTAGTAAGTTAGAAAAAATGCCCGGATGGATCTACTAGATAACTCACCGTGATGCTGCTCCAATAAATATGAAGGGTAAGATGTATCCTCAGTATTGTTGTACTGTTGATTGTTGATGACTGTTGAAAAGCTTGATGGTTGTTACAGTATTTCTATACTGATTGTTGATAACTGCTAAGATGCTTGATGGTTGTTATAGTATTTCTATATTGTTGATTGTTGATGATTGCTGAAAATCTTGATGGTTGTTACAGTATTGCTATACTGATTGTTGATGATTGATTAGATGTTTTATGGTTGTTACACTGATTAGTTGCTTGATGATTTCTACAGTACTACTATACTATTAGTAGTTGATGATTGTTGATTATGGACAGGCTTGATGCATTATAGGAATTTTGGGATCTAAAATGGGCCTCCTAAGGAAAATAATAAAATAGTAGTTAAAATAATAAAATAATATTGATTAATTTTGGAGGGAGAAAGAAAAAAACTACTTTTTGTGTTCGTATTTTCGACATATCTCCCTGTGTTTTTACTCAAATTTCGATCGAGAGAGCTCGTTGGATGCGGAATTTGATTCCGCATCCAACGAGTACCCACACTGCATACTTTTGATGGACCCCGCTACCCCAAAAATAAGAAATACCTGAAAAAAATCTGATGATGATGTCATCATCACGTTTTTTTCAGGTATTTCTTGTTTTTGGGGTAGCGGGGTCCATCAAAAGTATGCAATGTGGGTACTCGTTGGATGCGGAATTTGATTCCACATCCAACAAGCTCTCTCAATCAAAATTTGAGTAAAAACACAATGAGATATGTCGAAAATACGAACGAAAAAAGTAGTTTTTTTTAAAGACAAATATGTCAATTCAACCATTATGGTTGACTTATTTTATTGAAATTCTATTGGTTCTTGAATTCCAACTCACAAAAACTTATTTTGGCACGTTTTCTTATAAGGCCCATTTTAGACCCCAAATTTCCTCTAATGATTGATGCAATATTGCTATACTGCTTTTTGTTGTTGATTGATGTCATGCTTGATGATTATTTGATATGATGATTATTATGTTGTTTTTGTGATGTCTGTTTGCTTCTTGATCAGTGATTGATTGAGTCTGTATCAATAATCATACACTAATGATTGTAGTTACATGTTACTTCAGTATTCCTATACTAATGATGACATCAATGGTTCAGCATCTCTATGTTGATTATGCAGATGATACTCTAGCATTAGGTGTTGTTGAGTTTCTTAGCACTAACAAGCTAATGAAAATTGTTGATGTTATCAATATCCTTACACAGATAATGTAGATAATGAATATAAATATGATGTATCAGTAATACCATATTGATATCTAGTGCTCATAATGACAATACAGACAGACGATGATTCAGTATGGACATATTGAAGAAGGTCCGAAAGTTGATTCAAGTAGAAGAAAAATAGAAGATATTCGAAAGTGTACGAAAGACAAAGACCACAAGAAGAAGATCCAGAAGATGGATAAGTAGAAGACAAATAGAAGATGTTTGAGAATATACGAAAGAGAAAGACTACAAGAATAATATCCACAAGATGGTTAAGTAGAAGATAAATAGAAGATGTTCGAGAATGTATGAAAGACGAAGACTACAAGATGAAGATTATAGAAAATGTATCTACTGAGATCGATGATAAAGATGTTAGACAATGTGCCAAAACTTCCTATGACATATAGAGTCTCACCAGATAGTTGTACAGTTGTAATAGCAGATGTTGAATACCTTCCTAGTTAAGAGGGAGTGTTAATTTATTGTAACTTCAGAAGATATTCCTAGTAGTGTTGTATTGCTCCTTCGAGAGATGAGTTTGGTCTTGTCAGTATCATTGAAAGAAGCAATGTAAACCTCTGAATATGAGTCGGGTCATTAGTACCCAAGTGTCATTATAATAAATGATATTTGTAATGTCTAGTTGGACAAGTTGGCCCTAACATATAGTGAAGTCGGCCCCACCAAGTGAGAGGTCAAGTTAACAGAAGAATATAAATAGGAGGCACCTATTTTCATTTGTAATCACCCACTCAAGCTTTTCCTAGTGAGAGAGAGAAGTAGTAGTGCACCAGAAAGAAGGGAGCAGTTGTTGTCTGAGTTTTACACTGCACTGGTTGAGTTCTATACTTAGGAAGTTTTGCCCGTTTTTCTCCCTTGTGGTTTCCCTGAGGAAAATCTTTGTGTTCTTTTGTTCTTGTGTTTTTGTGCATGTTGTTCTTTCAGTGATATTCTAGTGGCTAATTTTTTAAGATATCATCTAAGAAATTATAAATAAAAATCAACACTAATACCATAGTTTTGACAATATTTTAAGTCAAGAATCAAGAACCGTGCCCTTTGCACAAGTTTCCAAAATGATGACCATATATCACTTGTAGACTAGATATTTTCTATACATATTCATGTTATGTGATGGTCAAGGGCATCGTGATGGTCCATGACCTCGTAAACAAATGGTGTGAACTTAGGACATAAATTTAAACCCTATACCATGGTGTGGTCCAAGAGATCCATTTTCGATGTTATAAATCTCAAAATACAAACATGTCCCACTTGTAGTTGAAATAGTATTCCCTCCATAGACATTATGTGATGTCTCAAGGCCTTACGATGCATCACTCATGAGCCACATTGCTACATGTACGCTAGAGATTCCATACATAGTTCTTATGTGGTATTCTAGGTTAAAATGCATGGACCATCAACCCCATATAAAATTAATATGGCATAAGAACCTAAATTTAGTGTGTGGGCCATGTTATAGGCCATAGTAATCATCCTTATCCATGTTACACATATTTAAATGGCCACCATATCTCACTTGTAAGGTAAAGTAATTATGTGTAGGGCCCTGCACAAGGACCATGACAACATAAGGTCCTATATTTTTTCTTATTCCATGGAATGGTCCTCAAGATCCATCCCTAGTGTTCCTCTCCTCAATGTGGTGGCCACATATCACATGTAGGCTAAGGATTCCTTACACAGGTTATCTGAAATGGCATCGTTTATTATGCAAAGACCACGAGCCCCACTAACAAAAAATTTATCTGAACAACATGGGTTTTGGTATCAAATTATGGATTAATGACCAAGAGGTGTACATAATTTGACAAACCTAAAAATGGCCACCATATCCATGTCATAGGGAAAATATGGGCTAGGGCCTCATGGATGGCCTATGTATAACCCGAAAGCCACATGTTATGGACTAAAAAATTGGATCTTAACCCAAGGCCATGAATTGAGTCATGAGAGCCATCCTTGGTGTATTAGCTTCAAATGTCACATGGCATCTTACTCACATGCCATAGATTTCCTACACATGGCCTATGTTGTGGCTTAAGACCCCACACAAGACATGTAAGGGTTAGAGACATTTTCCATGGATTAGAACCTAGGATTTTACACCAAACTATGCCCTTATCCCCAAGAAACATATCAAGTATTTCAAACCTTGAAAAGATCTAGATCTTGGGGGTTGAGACCCGAGAGGCTTGGATGCCGAGAGAGGAGGGGAGAAAACCTGCAGATTGTTATCATTTGAATCATAGAGTAACATACATAGAGTAAATAGCCCACATGGAGGGGTGAGGCTCAAAGAGAGTTCTTTGAGCCTCACCTCTCAAACCATACTAAGAAAGACACTCAGAACCAGTAACCCAATAACACAATAGAATAAGAGAAGTGGAGGATGTCAAAAATCCTTGGCTGCCTTATTGAGAAGGCATAGAGCCTTTTTATAACATTATTACAATGTGCCTTGGGGAAATACCATGGGTCAAAACCATGGGTTGTGAAATACCATGGATGAGAGAGGTACAATGTGCCTTGAAGCCATACCATGAAACAAAACCATGAGTTGTCAATGACCATGGATGAGAGAGGGTGGCCTCTCTGTTTAATGCTTTTATGATGACTAAGAACATGTGGCCTCTCATTAAATGTTTTTATGACTCATAAATCCAAATTTAGACCATATTCCCCCTAAAATTCGGATCATTCTTCCCCCCTTAGAAAATGATGGTCCCCATCATTTCATACTAAAAAGAGACCCATGATTACAATGTGTCAATTTCCAATGAAGAGAAGGGTTTTCTGTGGTTAACCCATAACCATGGGTTTTCTATGGTTGACCCATAACCATAATTGTGGGTTTTGTGTGGTTGACCCCTAACCATGGGTTTTTTGTGGTTGACCCATAACCATAACTGTGGGTTTTGTGTGGTTGACCCCTAACCATAATCTTGGGTTTTATTTGGTTAACCCCTAACCATGGGTTTTGTGTGGTTAACCCATAACCATGATTACAATAGGATTTCATAAAAGTAAAAGACAATGGTCTTTGGTGCTGCAAATCCATTCATATATTTTGATGCAGGTGATGAAATTGAATTCCGTTGAAGACCCATTTGAGATATTGAAGAGACCTTTTCATCCATATAACATACTCTCTCTTTGGTGTCCCAAGGAATGAGAAAATGGATTCCAAATCTCAAGGGATGCACGCGCACTGGTTTTCCAGACACATCTTGCTTCAATCGATGATATCTCTCAAACTAGAGATCCACCGTGAGATACCCATTTTAGCTAACGGAAATATATTTCCAATTAGCTATGGTAGATTCTCTGATATGTTTTTTGGAGTCCGTGGTACTTGTTTGAAGTTGTGGTACGTGAGGTCGCACTGTGTACAAACATAGGGTTCTTCAAACAAGCATATCTCACAAACCAGGAAGGTAAATGAGAAACCGAAAAATGCCCATTTTAGATAACAAAAATATCTTTCCAATGAGCTATGGAAGAGCCTCTAAAACTCTTTGTGCAAGTTGTAGCATCCATTTAAATTTTGTAGAGGACCACAAAGGATGCCAAGGGTTTGTAGAGAAAAATCAGATGTTGTATAGATCATGGGACTTCCTCTTGAAACTTAGATATCCTGTATTTCCTGAGGACCAACTGTGATGCTTACAGTGTATGGCCTAGCAATGGACTCTTAGTGTGCCAAAACGAGGCTGAAAATCTTTGTAGATATTTGAACCCGAACTATGCTCAAACCCTCATTCCCATGGAGAGTGTACCTGCTCGGATACCACTAATCTGGATCTTGGGGGCTGAGACCCAAGAGGATTGGATGCCGAGAGAGGAGGGGAGTAACGTGCAGATTGTTATCATTTGAAGCATAGAGTAACATACATAGAGTAAATAGCCCACATGGATGGGTGAGGCTCAAAGAGAGTTCTTTGAGCCTCACCTCTCAAACCATACTAAGAAAGACACTCAGAACCAGTAACCCAATAACACAATAGAATAAGAGAAGTGGAGGATGTCAAAAATCCTTGATTGCCTTATTGAGAAGGCATAGAGCCTTTTTATAACATTATTACAATGTTCCTTGTGGAAATACCATGGGTTGTGAAATACCATGGATGAGAGAGGTACAATGTGCCTTGAAGCCATACCATGAAACAAAACCATGAGTTGTCAATGACCGTGGATGAAAGAGGGTGGCCTCTCCGTTTAATGCTTTTATGATGACTGAGAGCGTGTCGCCTCTCATTAAATGTTTTTATGACTCATACATCCGAATTTAGACCATATTCCCCCTGAAATTCAGATCATGAAATCACCACCATATAAAACTCGTAGGCCAAAGTTTATGTATTAACAACATGTGTGATGCCCCAAGCGATGAAACATGGCATGTGAGCTCCACAGAAATATATGTTATGGCCTAGTACCTTGCCTTATATCTCTATACCATGGCATGGGAATTGAGAACCATCCTTGGTATATTAATTCTCAATATGATGGACATATCTCACTCATATGTTAAAAATTTCATATACAAGGCATGTGTAGTTTTTTAGGGAACTACATGACCCATGGGACCTAGAAGAAGCGATATCAACTTAGGGCCTAGATGTTAATCTCAAACTATGGCATGGTTATAAAAAAACCCTTCATGGTGTTATACATCCCAAATTGTCCACCTTATTCCACTCACAAGCCAAAAGTTCCCTCTATAAGGCCTATTTGATTGGCTCGAGCCCTCTAGATAGTTAGGGGGCCATTTATGGGTAATTATGGGTAAATGAAGGGTAATTAGGGGTTAATTAGTGATAATTTACAGGTAATTTGTTGTCAATTATGGGTAATTAAGGGTCATTTAGGGGTAATTAGTGGTAATTAGGGGCTAATAAGGGGTCAATTATGGGATAATCAGGGGTTAATTAGTGGTAATTAGGGGTCAATTAAGGGTTAAACAAGGGTAATTAATGGTAGTTATGTGTCAATTATGGGTAAGTAGGGGACATTTAAGCCTAAGTGCTTAGCTAAAGTAGTGGTTAATGGAAATGATGTTGGGTATTTATCTATGTTCATACAAGTGTTTTCCTCAATGCTTAATTAACTGTGGATGCTTCTGTATGAAAAACTCATATTCCCATGTGAAAATTCACTTGGTAAGTTCTTCCACTTTATGAGGTACTCATTGTTAGATTTTTATCATTAAGCTAGAAATACATTAGGATCTTTAACTGAGAGAATAACAAGCACAACAATCAAACACAAGAGACAATGAACACAGTGTTTATCCTCAGGGAAACCATAAATGGTGAAAACCCCGCAACTTCCTCAGAGATAGAATCAACACCAAAATTAGAACCCAAAATAGTAAGGTGATCTCCCGACAACAGTAACCTTCTTGCTCTCTAGCCACAATGCCTTCTCCTTCCTTAACTATGCGCTACACTTGAGTGTGTATGAGATGTATGATAAATAGAGAGGCCAGCTCTCTATTTATACTAATTCCCAACTTGACTAAACCCTACTAGATTCGACCTCACTAGGAGAGTCTAATAACCCTAGTGCCCCGAAACTACGGGGACTTTAACCCTTAACCAATAGGAGGGTTACCCACAATGACTTGACATGACTTGTTTACATTATAGAACTTCCCGATAGGAACATCGGGGCATGACATGATTCAAGTACATCACGGAATAAACATCGGGTTACAATACATAATAAATACAAGTGAAATACATTCTAAAATTACATATACATCAACACTCCCTCTTAACTAGGAAGATATTCTTTCGACACAATTTTCAACACAAGTATTCTTCTCTGTATTTTCTGGATCATCATTGAGTCCTCGTCATCTTCAATTTATCTTCATCTTCAAGTCGTCTTCATCTTCAAGTCATCTTCATCATCGGATCTGGATCATCACTCAATCTGGATCACCACTGGACATCATCACTGGATCTGGATCATCACTCGATCTGGATCACCACTGGACATCATCACTGGATCTGGATCATCACTGGATCTAGATCATCACTGGATATCATCACTGGATCTGGATCATCACTGTTGGATCATCATCACTTGATCTAGATCATCACTGGGTCATCATCATAGGTGCTATCTCTTGATTCTTCTCATCATAGGAATCTCTACAGATCCAACCCTTTTTCATGCTGGATGTACATCTACAGAGCCAGTCCTTTTTCATACTGGATGTATCATCATAGAGCTAGTCCTTTTTCATACTAGATGTGGCATCTACATAGAGCCAGTCCTTTTTCATACTGGATGAGTCTTCACAGAGCTAGTCCTTTTTCATACAAGATGTGGCATCTACACAGAGCCAGTCCTTTTTCATACTAGATGAGTCTTCACAGAGCTAGTCCTTTTTCATACTAGATGTGGCATCTACACAGAGCTAATCCTTTTTCATACTAGATTTGGCATCTACATAGAGCTAGTCCTTTTTCATACTAGATGAGTCTTCACAAAGCTAGTCCTTTTTCATACTAGATGTGGCATCTATACAGAGCTAGTCCTTTTTCATACTAGATGTGTCTTCACAGAGCCAGCCCTTTTTCATGCTGGATGTGGAACCTACATAGAGCTAGTCATTTTTCATACTAGATGTGTCTTCACAGAGCCGGCCCTTTTTCATGCTAGATGTGTAACCTACATAGAGCTAGTCCTTTTTCATACTAGATGTGTCTTCACAGAGCCATCCCTTTTTCATGTTGGATGTGGAACCATCACATACATCTGACAATGGAAGGAACCAATCCTCTCACCATGTCACATCTCTTACATCCGACCATGGAAGGAACCAATCCTCTCACCATGACGGAAGGGCACAGCACTTACATCTGACCATGGAAGGAATCAATCCTCTCACCATGTCAGAAGGGCTCAACACCGACACATCACTTCCTCTTGGGAAGAATCTAATCTGAAGAACACCAAGCTTCTCCCTGAAGTACTCAAACTTCACCCTAGCCAATGGCTTAGTAAACACATCAGCTATTTGTTTATTCGTCGCAACATACTGGAGCTTCACTGCTCCTCTCTACACCATATCCCTGATATAGTGATACTTGATCTCGATATGCTTTGACTTGTCATCGAATACTGGATTCTCTAACAACTTTACACAACTCTGGTTGTCACAGTATATACAAGTAGCATCTAATTAGAGATCAAATAAATCAAACAATAGCTTCCTTAGCCATACTACCTCACAACTAGCTGAACAGGCTGCGACATATTCTGCTTTAGTTGTACTAAGTGCCACATAGGATTTATTCCTGCTCAACCAAGAGATCACACCTGATCCCATACTAAAGCAACACCCTGAAGTGCTCTTCCTATCGATGGAACTGCCTGCACAATCTGAATCAACATAACCCTCCAAGTTAATCCTTTGATCATTCTTATACTTGAGCCCATAATCAACCGTACCCTTTAGGTCCCTCAGAATGTGCTTTGCAACAGTCAAGTGAACATGTCTCGGATCTGTCAAGTATTGGCTCAAGGTATTCATAGCAAAGCAAATATCTGGTCTCGTGTTCGTCAGGTACATCAAGGACCCAATCATCTGACGATGCATCATGGCATCAATCAACTCAGATGAAGAATCATTGAATAGCTTCAGATTCGATGCCATAGGTGTGTTTAATGCCTTGCAGTCCATCATCCCAAATCTCTTCAGGATCTCTACTGCATACTTCCCTTGTCCAAGGAAGATTCCATCTATATTCTGCCACACCTCCATACCTAGAAAATAATGCATCATACCCAAGTCCTTCATTTCAAACTCAGTAGCAAGCTTTCTCTTTGTATCAGCAATCAACCCATCCATACCTGTCATAAACATATCATCTACGTATAGTAGGAGCATCACTGGGTTGCCATCTTCAACCTTGTAGTAAAGGTTAAAATCTGCTTTACTCTTGGTAAAGCCCAAACTGGATAGAAAGATGTCAATTCTGTCGTACCATGTCCTGGGTGCCTATTTCAAGTTATACATGGCTTTCTTCAATCTACACGCATGAGACTCCCTGTCATGTGTCTCAAAACCGAGTGGCTGCTCCACATACACTTCCTCTTCCACTACACCATTCAAGAAAGCAGTCTTGACATCCATTTGGTGTATCTTCCATTTCATCACTGTAGCTAGAGTAAGTACTGATCTGATGGAAGTGTATCTGGCTACAGGTGCAAATGTTTCTTCATGTTCTATATCTTCTTTCTAGGAGAAACCACGAGCAAAAAATCTTGCTTTATACTTATCTATGCTACCATCTGCAGCATGCTTAATCTTGTAGATCCATTTGGAAGTTACAACTGACTTTCCTTCTGGTTTTGGGACAACATCCCAAACATCATTCTTCATGATCGATTGATACTCTTTGATCATAGCATCCTTCCATTCTTTCTTTCCTACCGCTTCTTCATAATTGGAAGTTCTTTATCAATGAAATCACATAATAATGCTACATAACTAGAATAGGATCTGGTGCTCTTTATTTCTCTGAGATTCTCTTTTGGAACCCCACATCTTTTCGCACCTTGGATAATCTCTCATACCCAAGAAGGTTTCCTCTTGTGAGGATTCTTCTCCTGTGGTGGATCTACAGGTCTTTGTGGTTCTTCAAATTCTCGATCTTCTTCTTAAGTTTCTTCGTTCATGATTTTATCATGAATTCTGGGAGCTTCTGCTTCTTCAGGTTCTTCAGCAGGTTTCTTTCTGGATTTGATGTAGGTTGAATCTTCATCAAATGTTACATCCCTGTTGATGTCAATCTTTTTGAACCCTAGGAAGTATATTATATAATCCTTTGAGCTTTTAGAGTATCCCACAAATATACCCTTCTTTCCTGAAGGATCTAATTTTGTCCTCTTCTCTTTTGGAATGTGTATGTACACTAGACAGTCGAATATTCTGAGATGGCTAACTTCTGGTTTCTTTTCAAAGAAGACTTCTTCAGGAGTCTTGTTCTCAAGTACTCTATGTGGAGTAAGGTTCTGTACATACACTGTTGTTCTGGCTGCTTTTGCCCAAATATGCATAGGAAGATCTTGATCATGAAGCATAGCTCTTGCGGCTTCCATGATAGTTCCATTCTTCCTTTCGGAAATCCCATTCTATTGTGGATTATAAGGAGTGGAAAACTCCCTCTTAATCCCTGAGTCTTTACATAGTTATTTGAACTTATTCGAAGTGAATTCTCTGCCATTATCTTATCGAAAAGTATTGATCTTCTTTTCAGTGTGGTTCTCAATCAAGGATTTGAATTCCTTGAACTTGTTGAATACTTCGTCTTTGTTCTTCATGAAGTAAATCCATGTCTTCCTAGAAAATTCATTAATAAAAGAAACATAGTATGCATACCCTCTTAGAGAACTTGATGACATTGGTCCACATACATCGGAGTGGATGATTTCCAAGATTCCTTTTTTCCTTGCTCTCGCTACTTGGAAATGTCTTCTTTGTATTCTTCCCTTTCGCACATCCTTTACAGACTCCATCATGTTTTGCTTGAATTTCTGAAAGACCTTTAACAGCTTTTCTTGCAAGTGGTAGTGCTCTATAATGCACATGTGCAAGCCTTCTATGCCAAAGTTCATTTGGTTCTACTGAATCATGAACCAAAGCTTGTTCTGGTTGGCCCTTCAACTTGTATAGCCCTCCTTCTTGTTCCCCAACAACTATTGCATCGTTAAAAGTATTTCCCTTTGGCCACATAAGAACTTGGCCATATACGAAAGCAACCCTCATTCCTTTTGCATCCAATGCAAATATGGAGAGGAGGTTCTTCTTTAGCCCTGGAACAAATAATACATTCTTCATCTTTAGAGACTTTCCAGAGTCTAGTATATAGGAGGATTCACCACTACATTTTATTGGATATTGGTAGTCATCCCCAAGTTTCACCTTGTGAGGTGACACGTGTTCAGATAGCTTCACAAATGATTCTTTGAATCCCGTCATGTGCTTGGAAGCACCACTATCTATGAGCCAATCATTGCTTCCATGTGAAACGGTTCACGTAAGAGTGGAGATTAGCACATATTCTTCATCACTTGAAGAATCGCTTTCTTGTCTGACTCTCTTTGTGGAAGGTTCATCATCCTCTGCAGCATGAGCATGATGTCTTCTCTTGTTTTCCTTCTTCTTCTTTAAGTTCCCTTTATTAGAGTAGAATCTGGATATGTGACCTTTCTCATCACATGTGTAACATCTAATGGTAGATAGATTTATTTTAGGGCGTGAGATCTTACCTTTGGAGTGATCATGGTTCCTTCTGGTTTTCTTGGAGTGAACTGTGAGAGCTTGATCTTCATTTCCCATCTTCTCTTCTCGAGCTGCTATCCAAGCTTATTCTTGAGAGCATTCTTCCCATAGTCTACTAAACTTGACTAACTTCTTTCTGGCATAGATCCCTTGAACGAAAGAGTCCCATGATCTAGGGAGACCATTCAAGGTGGTCATCACAATCTCTGCATTTTCCACTTCTTCATCTACAGCTTCCAGCTGTTCCTTGATTTGAGATACCCTTGTAAAGTAAGACTGGATAGTCTCAATATTCTGTCTCTTTACTTTCTTCAATTGGTTTCTCAGAGTCATCTTCCTGTTTATGTTCTTCCCTTCAAACAGTTTGGTTAGGGCATCAAACATAGCTTTAGTTGTCTTGAGGGAGGAAACCTATGGTATGAGGTGATCCTTGATTGAATCAGCAATAATCCTCTTTGCCATAACCAAATTCTTCTTATGTAAGGCCTTAGCCTCATCTCCCTCTGGAATTGGAACCTCCTAATTGATATAGGAGTCCAACTCATTTTCTTCCAGGACCAGAGAGATCCTATACTTCCAGGCTCGGAAGTTATCAGCTCCCTCAAGCTTTCCATCAAGCTTGGTATGATGAGAAATATTCACTGAGAACCTCAAATGGAAATACAAAAGATTTAGATCTTACCAGGTCAAGATGTCGGATCTAGATTTGGAGCCAAAATCCTGCAGTGCTAGTTCAGTAGCAAATTAGGCTTTTTCTTTTCCGGAGTTTTGTCCAACCAAATGCTTTGAATTTAATCCCCAACTTTGATTTTGGGGAGGAGATCAATCATGCCTGGGCTCACTGAAAAATTCCTCTTCGATGAAAAGCATTAATTTTCGGCAGGAGTGTCGGGTCCAAAACTGAAAAACCTCAGAATTGGATTCTGCTTCAATAGAAAGATGCACCCTAAGGAGGAGATTTAATCCAACCTTATTTTGCTGAAAATCTATGGAGGAAGATCCACAAAGTAGGAATCCCTAGTTCCCACAGTTGCACGGTGTCTTCTTCTCAGGTTAGCTCTGATACCATGTTAGATTTTTATCATTAAGATAGCAATACATTAGGATCTTTAACTGAGAGAATAACAAGCACAACAATCAAACACAAGAGATAATGAACACAATGTTTATCCTCATAGAAACCATAAATGGTGAAAACCCTGCAACTTCCACAGAGATAGAATCGGCACCAAAAGTAGATCCCAAAACAATAAGGTGATCTCCCTACAACAATAACCTTCTTTCTCTCTAGCCCCAGTGTCTTCTCCTTCCTCAAATATGCTCTACACTTGAGTGTGTATGAGATGTATGATAAATAGAGAGGCCAGCTCTCTATTTATACTAATTCCTAACTTGACTAAACCCTACTAGGGCTAACCTCACTAAGAGAGTCTAATAACCCTAGTGCCCCGAAACTGCGGGGACTTTAACCCTTAACCAATAGTAGGGTTACCAGCAATGACTTGACATGACTTGTTTACATTATAGAACGTCGCGATAGGAACATCGGGGCATGACATGACTCAAGTACATCCTGGAATAAACATCAAGTTACAATATAAGAAATACAAGTGAAATAAATTTCGAAGTTACATATACATCAACACTCACTAATAGCCTTATTGTGTAGTTGTTTGTCCTTGTTTCAGTGATTTGTTTAGGTTCCAATATGACTTTTGCTTCTTCATCAAGCTCCAACAAGATAGTTTGAACTGGGACTTTGTCTCATATCACCTTAAATTAACCATGAAATGTGTGTGTGGATGTGTGTCCACAAATGATGATGAAAAAAATGAAAATGATGATAATGATGACAATGAGGATGAAGATGACGATGACAAAGACGATGACGATGATGATGGATATAACAATGATGAACCCTAAATTCTTATAAACCTCGTAACTCCAAATCCCGTAACCACTTAACCCCTTAAATCCTAACCCCTAAGGCTCCTAACCATTAAATGTAACCATAGTGACCATAAACCCATTAAACCCTAAGCCTAACTCTTTATAAGCCCCATAAACCCAGATGCCCTAGTCACTTAACACACTAAACCCTAACCCATGATTCCCCTAACCCCTAATGCCCCCAACCACTAAATGTGACCATAATGACCATAGTGACTATGTATGTTATGTAACGCATTTATATGACATAACGTAACCATAAGGCCCCTAACCACTAAAACCCCTAATAACTAATCCATTGACCCCTTAAACCTAAACCTCCTTATACACCTAACTCCTACCTCCCCTAATGTGACCTTAATGTCCATAGTGACCATAACCCCATTGAACTGTAACCCTAAATCCTTATAAACCCCCAATCCCAAATCCCTAACCCCTAAATCCCTTAACCAACTAATCCCTAACCCCTAAATCCCTTAAGTGCTAATTAATGTGACCATTGTGACCATAGTGTGGCCATAGTGACTATGTATTTTGCACAATGCATACATCATAACATGACCAAATAAGAACCTAATGACTAAAACCCCTAGTGACTATGTATTTTGCACAATGCATACATCATAACGTGACCAAATAAGAACCTAATGACTAAAACCCCTAGTGACTATGTATTTTGCACAATGCATACATCATAACGTGACCAAATAAGAACCTAATGACTAAAACCCCTAACAACTAAGCATTGAATTATGTAGAACCTTCAATCGCAAACTATCAAGATAGGTAAAGAAAAGTCCAATCCTTATGACTTCTGGAGGTGGTTATTATAAAACCACCCTTCAAAACACCTTTCCCATGTGTT
>LPNX010543397.1:0-23991 GCA_001517045.1 Pseudotsuga menziesii | reverse complement strand
AAATTATTCATGGTGTTATACATCCCAAAATTGCCACCATATCACACTCATAAGCCAAAAATCCCCTCTATAAGGCCTATGTGATGGACTTGGGCCCTGCGTAAAGTTAGAGGTCATTTATGGGTAATTATGGGAAAATGAAGGGTAATTAGGGGTAATTATTAGGTAATGAGTTGTGGTAATTAGGGTTCAAATTTGGGATAATTAAGGCCTAATTAGTGGTAATTAGGGGTCAATTATGGGTTAACTAGGGGAAATTAATGGTACCTATGGATCAATTATAGGTAAGTATGGGCCATTTAAGCCCAAGGGATTAACCAAACTAGTGGTTGTCCATGGTGTTGGGAATTTAATTAGGTTCATGGCCGCATGTGCCCATTTTGAATCCTTGTGTGTAAAGCACACTAGTCTACATCAATGGGTTTACTAGGGAATATGTCATCTATAAATATTTGGAAAGATCCATTGGGTTTCTCCACGAGGTTTTCCTTGGAAAAATGTAGTGGTCATTTAGAGGTTATCAAGGGTTAATTACTGGTAAGCATGGACTATTTAGGGGTAATTTTACTAGTTAATACGGGGTGAGATGTGGGTTAATTAGGATTTAATTAGTGGCGATTAGGGGTCAATTATGAGTTATCTAGGGGAAAGTAATGGTACCTATGGGTCAATTATGGGTAAGTAGGGGCCATTTATTCCCAAGGGACTAGCTAAACTAGTGGTTGTCCATAATGTTTGTAATTTACTTAGGTTCATGGTGGCATGTTCCCATTTCGAATCCTTGTGTGTGAGGCACACTAGTCTACATCGATGGATTTATTGGGGAATATGGTATCTATGAATGTTTGCAAAATCCAATAGATTTCTCCACGAAGTTTTCCTTGCAAAAAAGTAGGGGTCATTTATAGTTTATCAAGGGTTAATTACTAGTAAGCATGGATTATTTAGGGGTAATTAGTGATCAAGTAGGGGTCATTTTGGTGCAATGAGTGATAATTGGGAGTAATTAGCGGTCAATTATGAGGTTAATTAGCGTTCAATTATACAAAAATTAGTGGTAAAGTTTAGTATTCTTTGAGAGGATGGATATTGAGAACATACCCGAAAAATATATTTAGGGGTGGGCCATCTAACCCCTCCACCCCCAAAGTCATGAAAAATTGAATTGTTGGCATCGGTCTATAAAAAAACACCTCCAAAACTAAAATTCTCATATTTTATGGGGGTTTTCAAAAAAAAATCCTTGAAACATATATTTAGGAGTATCCTTTCTAACCCCACACCCTCCCCCTCCCTCTCCTAAATGTCGTGAGAATTTAACAATTGGAGGCAATATTTTACAAACCATCTCCAAAAGTTCAATTCTCAAGACTTTTACAGGAATAATTTTTAAAAATCCTCCTTGATAATTTCTTTAGGGGGGTCTTTGAAAAAAACCCTCTAAAAGTTGAACTTTTGGGGGAGGTTTTAAATTAACCGCCCCCAAATCTCTAATTCTTATGTTTTTTTTAGGAGGGGGGGTGGGGGGCATTTCTAAAAACCTCCTTCAAAAACACCTTTAGGGGGGTCTTTCTAACCCCCACCCCTTGTTAGGATATTTAGACACTTAGGAGTTAGTTAAGATCAACTTGTGTAATATATCCGTTAGGTAAAAGTGTGTTTCTTTAGTATGCATTAGTATGCATTTATAAATATTATAATCCGATGGTCACGATCTGTTCTAGACATAGAGTGATCTGACAGTTCAACTTCTCTTAGATCATACCTACCATTGATCCATGGCTTAACACCCAATTGGTCTATAATCTCTATTTAAAGAGCATAGAGAGTCCTTGGCTACTTGATCGATTATGAAAAGCTCATGTAACTTTCTTTCTTTTGCATAATAAATTGCTCCAAGTAGTTATTCGGCTGGGGCCGTGGACTGTTTCAATCTCGAGGGTTTTAACCATGTGACAAACGTTGGTGTATTGATCTATGATTCATTTGTGTAAAGTGGTTTTTATTGGTGTTCAATCCTTTGGGAGTACCTTGTGTACCCTAAAATGGTATCAGAGCTTTTATGAAGAGCTGCTTTCGGTTTTGATCAAGATCTGGAACCGGTGTTGCCAAAACTTTGAAAGGGTTTCTGTTTCTATATTTTCTATGCATTTTTGGCCTGTGAAAGTTGTTCCATTGCATCCAGAGTGTCGTTTCCATTTGGAAATAGTTTTCATTTTACCAAAAACCGTTTTCGTTTGTTCTAGAAACACCAATTTCAGCAAATCTGGAGCTATAAAGTTACAGTGACGGATTTTCTTTATTTTTTTTTAAATATCTCATATTTTATTAGTCTTATTATTAGATCTTTTTTATTTTAGTCTCAGACTGTTGAATTCTCTAGCTGCGTATGCTCTTTGCCGTGCACCTTGCGCGATCGCGGTGAATCAAAAACAGTGAGGGAAGGTTTTTTTTTCTTGTCTTCTCGGCTACATATGCTCTTTGCCATGCACCTTATGCGATCAAGGAAAATCAGAAACAATGAGAAAACTTGAAAACGTAGACTTTTCAGGTAAGCTAACCAAGATCTAACCTCTTTTTTGTGGAAAAAGATTTTTTTTTGTTTTTTTTTTTGTTTTTTTTGTGATTTGCAGGAGAAAAATGCAAGCATGGAGAACGAGAGAAAAGAGTAAAAAAAAAAGCCCCCTTCCTCTTTCCATACTTTTACGTATCTTTTAAACTTAGCTCACTTAGTCCAAAGTTGCTTTGCTCCTTGATAAGTCTTGAGTTCAAGTCTTATAAAGCTACTTTTTAGTGCATGCAATTTCTATTTTCAAGTTACTTTATTGTAAAAGTGTATCTCACATAAATAAAATAAAATAAAAAGTGAGTCACTTAAGTCTTTAATTTATTGCCGCACTATTTAAAAGTCACATTATTGTAAAGTGAACATCACTTATTCTACAAAAGTGATTCACTTCAAAGCAACTTTATTGTAAAAGTGATTATCAAACGTTGATCTTGGGAAGAGGGGGCTTCTTTTTTCGGTTGGTCAAGCTAATATCTTCCACGTCACTATTGGAGACATCTTTAACATTTTATTTGATCAAGCATAACTTCATCATTCAGAATAAGTTTTCAGTGCCATTTTTTTAAAACCACATATTTTTTTGAGCTCTTTGCATCCAAACAGTTAGTTTCTATTCTTTCATCCATTATTTTATAGTATGGCCGCCCCATGTGATATTATAATTACACGTTCTAACTATTTCTCATGGAAATCTCGTATGGAATATGTTCTACGAAGCAGGGGACTTTTCAGGATAACCTCAGGGAAAGAAACAGAACCACTGATGATGATAAGAAAATTAAATGGGCAAATAGATGTGATGAAGCTCGTGGATTGATTGGGATGTCAATCTCTATTGATTCACGTTTCCACATATCTGAAATTGATGAACCTAATAAAGCTTGGGAAAAGTTAGAATCTGTGTTTGGTAAACACAATGAAATTCGAGGTCATCAACTTGAGAATGAGTTGATTTCCTTGAATCCAAATGATTTTTCATGCATTCAAGAATATTTATCTAAGTATAAACTCTTAGACTATTATGTGTAGAATGCAAGATTAAGAAAGAAGACAAACAATGTATTTATCATATTCTTTCCAAACTTGAACCTGCATATTCTGTTTTTGTATCTACATTCTACTCCATGAAAGAATCCTTGACTGTAGCTAGCTATCAAGAGCCTAGTCTTGAATCCTTTTGTGATTCCTCAATTAGAGAGCAAGTTAAGCTCATTCATCTTGGAATAATTAACAATGCAGATACATCTGGGAAAGCCTTATTGTCCCAAAAGAAAGAAAAGTCCAAGCCTCCCAAGAAACAAATTTTTCGCAATAATAGGCCAAACAACAAGGGTCCTAAACCCTCTTAGTCAGCTCCTTCTTTAAAAAATGACAAAGGATCCAAGAAAAAAGGAAAGAAGACTGAGCGTCATTGCAGTTTTTGTGGGAAAGATAATCATGATGAATCTAAGTGTTTTAAGAAGATGGCAGCCTTGGAAGCAGCAATGAAGAAGCACCACATCAGCCTATATTCATCTTCAGAATCTAACTCCCATGGACATGCACTTTGTGCTTCTGGTTACTCTTATACTTCATCTTCTTCTTCTACTTCAATTGAATGGCTCATTGATTCTGGAGTATCTTATCATATGTCTAAGGATAAAGCCATGTTTTCTACTATGCATGAATGTAACACCAAACAAATATTTGGTTGTGATGATAGATCTCTAAGTGTTGTAGGATCTGGAACATTTCCAGTAGAAAATGGTCATTTCAGTGATGTACTATGTGTTCCAAAACTTTCCTGCAATTTGTTATCTTTCTATCAAATTACTCATTCAGGTGAAGGTAAAACTGTGACATTTACACCTCACCAAGTTGTAATCAAGGATTTTAAAAATCCTCAAAATGTCCTTGCTACTGGAACTGTTGATGATATTACTAGGTTGTACAAATTTAACAACTTTGGGTCATCACCTTTTCCTTCAGTTTTTGTTGCTCATAGTGATAACTTGAACAAACTTTGGCATGAGCGATTTGGTCACTTAAATTATCGTTCATTTCAACAACTCTGTAAAGACAATATGGTGACTGGTCTTCCACTAATATCTTGCAAGGATGGTGTTTGTTCCGGTTGTGTACTCAGAAAACATCATCGAGACAGTTTTGAAAAACATGCCTCTTGGCATGCCTCGGTTCCCTTGGAGCTTTTGCATAGTGACTTGTGTGGCCCTCTTCTATCTGCTTCCTTTTCTGGTTTCAAATATTTCTTAACCTTCATTGATGACTACTCCAAATGCACTTGGGTTTACTTCCTAAAACTTAAGAGTGAAGTATTTAACATGTTCTTGGCCTACAAAACCCTTGTTAAAAAACAATCTGGTCATCAAATTATTAAGTTAAGATCTGACAATGGAGGAGAATATGTTAACCACAAGTTCACTACTTTTTGCACTGAACAAGGAATCCAACAACACCACACTATTCCATATACACCACAACAAAATGGTGTAGCTGAATGGAAGAACCACATTTTAAAAGAAATTGCTAATTGTATGATCCAATCTAAGGGACTAAGTCTTCAATATTGGGCTGAGGCCATAAATCGTCCAAATTACATAGTTAATAGCACACCCACTAAATTTTTATAGGGTATAACACTGGAAGAAGCATGGAGTAAAATTAAACCAGATGTAAGTCACTTTTGTGTGTTTGGTTGAGAAGCATGGGCTCACATTCCAAATGAAAAGTGGAAAGCATTGCAGCCTAAAAATGAAAAGTGCATATTTGTTGGATATTCTGAAGATGTAAAAGGTTATAGACTTCTTCAGCCACATTCTCATGATATAATCATTAGAAGAGATGTTAAATTTGATGACAATCTCTTAGCCTGTGAGCCTAACTTGGCGGGTGTGCCATCTTTGGCCTGCGAGCCTGATTCGGCGATTGTGCCTTCTTCTTCTTCTTCTTCTTCCAGCTTCCTTCACAGGTTTCCAACTCCAGTTTTTGATGATGACAACAAGGATGAAAATCCACCTCTACCTTCTCATGTTCCTCCAATTGCACTAGCACCAGTACTTCCTCGATGGGTCCCTTCAACATGGGAAGCAGCTGGTGATCTTACCGGTGATCCTAGATATCAACGTCGAACACGTTCTCAGTTTCAGCGAGCCCCTTCTCTTTTGGCTCAAGTTTTCGAGAATCATGATCTAGAAACTTTTGCAGAAGCTTTAAGAAATCCAGATTGGGATGCAGCTATGGATGAAGAATATCATTCCTTAATGGCAAACGATACTTGGGATCTTATTCCTCTTCCAAAAGGAAGAAAAATTGTCAGATGTAAATGGGTCTACAAAACTAAGTATGCATCAGATGGAAATGTTGAAACACTTAAGGCAATGTTAGTTGCCAAAGGTTTTTCCCAAGTTGAAGGGATTGAATACAATGAAACCTTTGCCCCTATAGCAAAAATGAACTCCATCTACCTTGTTCTTTCCCTTGTAGCCTTACATAACTAGGAATTCCATTAAATGGATGCAATTCTGCCTTCTTACATGGTGATTTACATGAGGAAATTTACATGGAACAACCTCTTGGATATGTTCAGAATAACTCTAGCCTTGTTTGTCTCCTTAAGAAATCCTTATATGGCCTTAAGTAAGCTCCTAGAGCTTGGTATGCCAAAATGGATAGCTTTCTCCTTGACACCGGTTTTTCTAGATGCCATTCTGACCCCAATGTCTATACCAAGAAAGTAGGAAACCATCTCATCATACTTGTTCTTTATGTTGATGGTCTTATCCTTACTAGTAGTGACCCTTAACTTATAACCCATCTGAAATCCAATCTTAAGAAAAATTTTGAACTGTCGAACTTAGGACATTTGCATTATTTTCTTGGTCTCCAAGTCTTGCAAACCAAAGAAGGAATCTTTCTTTCCCAATCTAAGTATGCTTGTGACCTTCTTCGTCGTTTCCACATGGAAGATTGTAAACCAGCCCCTTCTCCCTTCCAGTCTGGAGTCAAACTTTCTACCACTTGTACTTCCCCTGAAGTAGATGCCACCTTGTATCGCCAGCTTGTTGGTAGTCTTTTATACTTGACTCATTCCCATCTTGACCTTTCCTTTGTCGTTGGTCATGTTTCCCGTTATATGCAAACTTCTCATGAAAGTCACTGAAAAGCACCAAAAAGAATACTTCGATATATTCAAGGTACAATTTAGTTTGGGATTCATTACAGTATAGGGGGGGAACCTTTGTTGGTTGGTTTCACTGATTCAGATTGGGCCGGTGATCCTGATGATCGAAATTCTACTGCAGGTTATGTTTTCATTCTGGGATCTGGACCTGTCACTTGGGCTTGTAAGAAACAACAAGCTCTTGCTCTTTCTTCAGCAGAAGCAGAATATCAAGCCGCAGTTAATGCCAGTCAGGAAGATTTATGGCTTTGACAGATCCTTTCAGATTTTGGATTCGAGCAGCAGCAGCGTACTCCACTTTGGTGCGACAATCAAAGTTCCATCAATCTTGCCAAAGATCCAATTCTACATCAGCGTAGCAAACACATTGAGCTACACATGCACTTCATCAGAAATCTTATTCATGATCATGTTATTGAAGTGCTTTATCGCCCTATAGATGATCAAGTTGTAGACATCTTCACCAAGTCTCTTACAGAAGCAAAGTTTTCTAAACTTCAGTCTATGTTAGGAGTTCAAGAATGTGTCCTTAAGGGGGGATAGGCTCTAATGCCTCCTTCCTTCTCCTAATAGTGTCACTTTTGTAAATCCTTCAATCCTGTCATGAATTCAAAAGTGGTAATAAATTTTTCCTTTATTAATAAAATTTTCGATTATTAATTATCTTTTAAATATATGTTACCACTACTCTTGGGTACTTGGATAATGAAGATAAAGCACAATGGAATTTAAATCAGCCTTTCCATTCCAAATAATAATATCAGTCATTCCATTTATTCCTAAGATCCATATGTCGTAATAATTATCAACAAGCCTTTTAATAATAACTCTAGCCCTACACCTGTTTTAGACTATCTATAATCTTACAAAGATCAACAAACAAATCTTCCTCCTTAGATTCAATTTATTCAAAGTAGGCCTTCTCACCATGAGAACATAAAAGTAATATACCGATAAGAAGACCTCATCAAGGACACACAAAATGTAACATCCCCAAATAACTATGATAGAATCCTAGAAGGAAAACAAGTAACTTTATACTTTTATCAAGGAGATTTAATTGTACCTAAATAGGTCATTTTTTGTTTGTTATCCATAAGTAATTCAAAGGGGAATCAATATAACATACATCTTCTTGTCTCTTTATTTTTCCCATGAGATCCTTATGCCATATTGTCATCCTCCTAAACCAACTTAAGTCATAAAGGACAATTCATAATACAAACAAAGAAAATCAGGAGGTTATTATCACTACATCCACATGCCAATTACTTTATAATCAAGCTATATAGGAAACATATACAAGTGCATAAAGGTTATGTTCATTTATAATTGCCTTGAGTTCATTCATGTTTATCTTGAGTCCATTTCTTGTAGAATGACTCAACTATTTGTCCTGCAAGCACTTCATTAATTCTATACACCCATCATTAGGAGATATTTCTTTATTTAATAGACATAGTTAACAAAGGCATGATAGATACAATGTCTTGCTCACATAATAGTCCCTGGAATGATACAATACTATACCAACAAGTTTTAAATTTTGCAAGATTAAAAACCATAACTCCAATCCTATAGTATTTGTTTACACTTTCAAGCACAAGCAATAGGCGAAGGGACAAGAATTCCCACGGTGGCTGCTAAAAAACAACTGGGTTAGACAGTTACAGTCCAATGAAATAAAATAACATAATCAAATACAAATACACTGTATGGTGCCCTACCATGATATCTTCATACGCATCCTTGTTGCGGCACCTTCCCTACGCTCACAACTTACCCTTTAAAATATTCAACTATTTCAAAGAGGAAAATATAAATGCCACTAAACTTGTCATGAAGTTTACTCATTTTATTAATGCAGCTAGCCACTTTAACAACTAACGCTACCAACTAGTAATTAAAACTTTGTTTTCTAAGTTAAAAGACTGGACCAACTGAAAGCTCGACTTCGACTTTCCACCCAACCAACTAACTCTATCTGGCATGCGTTATTTCACCTAGAGTCACCCCCGAGCTTGGGCGATGAACCCACTAAGGTAAAGGGGAAACATTCCCAAGTGTTCTAAACATGTTTCATGGTTCGACCACACTGTTTATCAACACAGTGCTAACCAGATACCCATATCAGGCCATTACTCTAGACTGTACATAATACAACACTCCCTTATTTCACAGTACAAGTGTACAAGTGTATTTGCTTGATGTATTAGATAATCCTGCTAATTGAAGTGACGAATTTTGGTTGATGTTCCCACGAAGTATGGATGTGTTATTGTGTGTTATGAACCCAACTATTACGCTAACATGCAATTTCATATCGTTGTACCAAGTCTATCAAAAACATACTAACATCTATAAAACAATAGATTCATCTCTAGTGCGAAAAAATATATACTTAAGATAACAACAGCATCCTGAAGATCACAAGTTCGCAACAAATTTAATTGCACCTGCAGTATAATTTAACTAGGACAACAATACATTTACTGTAATTTAGGGTCATGCACAGGCTATCATAGAAATCGGGAACCAAGGAGTAAACAAGGTTTTACAAAACTTCAAGAACCATATAGATAGAATAAATCCTTCGAATGCAGATAAGACAAGAAAGAATTCTGAAAGGGTATGGTCACTAACTAGTGCCGAAGAGGTTCCTCACAGTATATTTTCATTCCAGAAATAGTCAATAGTTTTCCAGAATCTTATTGGCCAAAAGGATTAACATTTTAAAGAAAACAATTATGCAGATGGATTTAATATATCTATTCAAAATCTAGGGCACAATCTTACTCGTTTTCAGCCATACGAAAGGCTATGATGTGGATTTCCTCAAACGGGTATGGGGATCTGCAATTTCCAAATTGGTGAGTGCAAAAACCAATGCAGAGGATAACTATTCATCTAGGTTAGCGATTTCAGATTTGCCTGATAGATAAAAAAATAGAATAACATGCAAGCCCTTTCTGGATCTACCTTCAGCAAACCAAATTTTCATACAAAGGAAGCATTCAAAAGAAATAACATGCAACGGATATTCTCCACTGATTCATCCCACACTGATCTAAACACTAAACTGAGGTTCGCATAAGTTCAAAACTTGGATTAGTGTTTCGTAGCGCAAGATAACCATGCAGGAGTAACATGAGATCTCGCCTCCATAACGGTTTCACAATCGGCCTAAACAACCAACATGCAGAAAGAAACATAACCAGGAAAGGGTTTTTCCCAATCGCATAGAGATAGTCTACAGCAATCCCACATAAACACAGAGGGAAATCGGTCCATATGAACAACATGCAGAAAGAAACATAACCAGCCAATTGTTTTCCCAATCGCATAGCGATAGTCTACTGCAATCCCCCATAAACAAACAATCGGTCCATCCATGAGATCGTGACAACTCAAGATTGGGATCAACCATGAAAATTGGGACAACACAAGACTGAGATCAAGCATGAAATTGAGACAACAAAAAGCTGAGATCAAGCATGAAATCGAAACAACATAAGGCTGAGATCAAGCAGCGCCGATCCAAAGCATGGAATCGTGACATCATATACCAAAATAGTAGATACAACATAACACAAGAAAAGTTCAAACGTAGATACCAGGATGGTTGTCATTCAAACGTAGATACCAGGATGGTTACCGGAGACTCCCTTCAAATTTATAAAGCAAAGCGCAAATTTCCCTAACCCAGAATGCCCTCGACCATGATTCTTTCGCCAACTTCCAAGAGTTGTCCCCCTCCCTTGCATTTTTTACTTCTTTAAAAGGGTTTAAGGGCCCTCAAATTGTTCTCTTCCCATGCATGTGCAATAAACAATATTGCCCATAACTCGGAAACTAAAATCACTTCTCTTTTGGTTTTTTTTAACCTTTCCAATTATACCTCATAGTATCCCTTACTTTTTCCTTTGACTGCACTACCATTTCTATTTTAATTATATTAACCCTTTTCAATTCTTGATAGCACTTGGGGTTTTTATGGAACATTCCCATTTTTTATAATATAAAGCTCTCATATGAAAACTACGCATTACCACATTATTCACACATTTTAAAAAAATGCCAAATAATGTTCCATTATATATATATATAGCATAATACAATGCTCCACAACATATAAAGGAAAATATTATGACTTCTAAAGGTTTTTCCTTTANATGCTTTTCTTACAAATGTATCCCATTGTGCTAGATTTTTAATATATATATATATATATATATATATATATATATATATATAGTTGTTTGTCATATTAGCCTTGAATTATTTCAGCATATATAATGTGGTGTACAAAGAGCTTTTAACTATACATAAGGCATTGTATAAAGGTTAATGAAAAAGGTTTTTCTTTTAATCATATTAACCTTTTCCTCTATAATAATGAGTAAGTGTCTATTTTCTTTAACCTTTGGTACTATTTGTCAACCTGCTTAGTATAGGGAAATTATCATTGTATAAATTAATATAAAAGTTAGCTCTCCATTCTCTAACCGTTGCATGGTCCCCTTGTTCTCTTAATAAATAAGGCATTGTTTTTTTATTTTCTTAATCGACTCCACTATAGATACCAAATACTATCACACTAGTAATTAGACACTACTCTCTATTCACTTAGCATTTACACGCACACAACAATCATTCAGTGAGTTTCTCGGTTCCCCTTTTCCAGAAAGGCCCTTCCCCCTAGTGGGTTCATCGCCAAATGTTGTTTTAGTCGTTCAAAGCTTTCAATCTTTAACCCTATCAATTATAACCACAACTTGACAGAGTTTTATAGTCGATACTTACAGTGATGTTCACTTACACTGTGAGTTCTAGGTCGAGGTGGCGAGGGATGTTACATCCTCTCCCTCTTTGAATTAACACTGTCCTCGGTGTTACATATTTTCCCAGCCTCGTCTCCATTTCTTCTTCAGGTTCTTAATGCTTGCTTTTATATTTCTTAATCCCTCTTAACATGTGGGATTAGGTCACCAAACCTGCAGTTTAAGCATATATATGCATTTCTACTACATCGACATTGATAACAACATATAACTCAGGAATCTAACACTATACAATTTTCATAACATGTCTGTTCTATTGCCAATAAATAAACATATAGGCACCAGTTTACCTGTATTGCACATACCTTTTCCTGGCGTTATTCTTTTCTCTGGATGTCCTCCATCCCAGCACTCAAAGTGCTAACAGTACTCCATGTACCGATACAAGCCACCCAACACATGGACGATACCATATACCCTTCTTTAGGTGTATCTCCTTCTTGTGCAATTCAAGGCGCTTCACCATTATTTCTTTCTCTGGATGTCCTCCACCCCAGCACATCAAGTGCTAACAGTGCTCCAAGTACCAATTCAATCCACCCAACATGAGTATGATACCCTTCCTTAGGTGTATCTCCTTTTGTGCTCTTCAGGGTGCTTCACCAAGCTAAGGCACTCCGTTCTCGCACAGCCCCACAACGCCTAGAGGTTATTCTCTTCATAGAGTCCCCCCCACTCTTGTGACAGTGCTCTCAATGTGTGTGGAACGAGTCTTAACCAAAATTTCTTACATCTAGGCGTCCCCAAAATGCATAGTGGTCCCTCGCTGGCCCGGGGGAAAACAAGGTAGCTTTCATCCACTACCTCCATCACCACTCCCTCATGGTGACAACTTTTCACATGAGATCTTTCTCATATATTCTTAACTCATTACATTCCTAGAACTTTAGCCTTCCGCATGGCCACAATTTTTCATGCCTACAATTACTCCATAGGTGGTCAGCTCATCATATCATTGATTCAAAGAACATCAAACTTTTTAACATAAGTCATGCCTTGCTTCATTCCTCATTCATAAGATAAGATTCTTTATACTAGTGCACTCTTTCTACCACTAAGGCATTCTATTGATTTCTTAAGCACAACGTATTTTATTACTTACCTCGACTGCACTATAGCCCAAGTTCATAAGTAAATCTACCTTCATGTCTTTGAAAGATTTGTTGTCGTACCTTGCGAGTATGTATGAAAGATCAATAGTCTCTATGTTCACACAGCCTGATTTCCTAGGCTTCTCTTGCATGCCCGATATTACATTGCATATAACCACAACGTTTTCATTCAGTTTCTGCATTCACTTAGCGCTCATTTAGTAGTTAATGGAATCTCATTGGAGATTCTTATAAGAAAACCATGTTCTACTTTATAACAATTCACAACATAGCATCTTATATCATCATTCACCACTATTTCCAAAGCAAAACGATAGCAGTTCTATGATAAAATTTACCTCATGTTTATGTCCATTTAGGCCGCAAGGTCATATGCTATTGCTGTGCACACCTATAGGGGGAGCATCAAGGGTTTGTTCTTGTTGTTTCTTTATGGACCCAAAACTTGAGAATCGACAGTTCCTATGAATCTATTATCCCCAACAAGAAACAATTATTCTTAGTTCACAACAATTTGTTCATAAAGGTGTTAGCATTTATGCAGTTGTGCTTTACTACTAACATTCATTTGGTATATTTTCATATATCTGCATAATCCTAACAATATTCGTTTTTAATATAGTCATACTTTTAGCATCACTTATGTTCTCAGTTAGATTTTGCACATAATGAATTTAGCTACACTTGCTAGGATTTTGCGGAAATATATTTACTCCTTCATTAAATGATTAATTTATCAAAATCCATTAATAGCTACCTTGTCATCTTTATTCTCTAAAATGGTGTAAGGTAAGTTTTTACTTATTTTTCATGACATGATGGAACCTCTAAATAGAGTGGAAACATATCCATATGAGTTACTTTACATTTTTATTCATTGCTAAATAGGAAACAAAAGGTACAGAACTTTAAATTCCTATTCGCTAGTTCCTTACCGATATATATCAGTTCATTAGCGGCTAGTCCAACTATGAATGTAAGCCCTAAAGGTTGCTTCTCAAATCCAACTATGAATGTAAGCCCTAAAGGTTGCTTTCTCAAATAAATTTATTTGTCTTGTACGCATTTATGCATACCTTTACCAAAATTATGTGCAACTCAAAAGGAGAGGATACACTTATCTTAGTCGTGGATAAAACATCTTAAAAAACAAACAGAATGTCAAGATAGCTATATACTTACCTCGTTGGGCCTCACATTGAAGTGGAGAAGTTGTTTCTACATAACTACAAGGTCAACCAATACATATAATTACTTGAAGTTGCTACACCTTCAAGGTCGACCAATACAGATATTTACTTGAAGTTGCTACACCTTACGGTACTTGTGCTGTAGATCAATGTGAGCTTGTTGATTCCTGTTATCTCAAGCAAACTTGATCATCAATTTATATTTACAAAAACAAAATAGGTAGAATCATTTTTGAGCCCAGATAGGCCTGAGTGTTTTGACCTTCGCTCTGACACCATATGTAACGAATCCGAAAGTGGTAATAAATTTTTCCTTTATTAATTATCTTTTAAATATATGTTACCACTACTCTTGGGTACTTGGGTAATGAAGATAAAGCACAATGGAATTTAAATCAGCCTTTCCATTTCAAATAATAATATCAGTCATTCCATTTATTCCTAAGATCCATATCTCGTAATAATTATCGACAAGCCTTTTAATAATAACTCTAGCCCTTCACATGTTTTAGACTATCTATCATCTTACAAAGATAAACAAACAAATCTTCCTCCTTAGATTCAATTTATTCAAAGCAGGCCTTCTCACCATGAGAACATAAAAGTAATATACCGATAAGATGACCTCATCAAGGACACACAAAATGTAACATCCCCAAATAACTATGATAGAATCCTAGAAGGAAAAACAAGTAACTTTATACTTTTATCGAGGAGATTTAATTGTACCTAAATAGGTCATTTTCTATTTGTTATCCATAAGTAATTCGAAGGGGAATCAATATAACATACATCTTCTTGTCTCTTTATTTTTCCCATGAGATCCTTATGCCATATTTCCGTCCTCCCAAACCAACTTAAGTTGTAAAGGACAATTCATAATACAAACAAAGAAAATCAGGAGGTTATTATCACTACATCCACACGCCAATTACTTTATAATCAGGCTATATAGGAAACATATACAAGTGCCTAAAGGTTATGTTCATTTATAATTACCTTGAGTCCATTCATGTTTACCTTGAGTCCATTTCTTGTAGGATGACTCAGCTATTTGTCCTACAAGCACTTCATTAATTCTATACACCCATCATTAGAAGATCTTTCTTTATTTAATAGACATAGTTAACAAAGGCATGACAGGTACAATGTCTTGCTCACATAATAGTCCCTGGAATGATACAATACTCAGACCAACAAGTTTTAAATTTTGCAAGATTAAAAACCATAACTCCAATCCTATAGATTTGTTTATACTTTCAAGCATAAGCAATAGGCGAAGGGACAAGAATTCCCATGGCGGCTGCTAAGAAACAACTGGGTTAGACAGTTACAGTCCAATGAAATAAAATAACATAATCTATTACATAATCAAATACAAATACACTGTATGGTGCCCTACCATGATATCTTCATACGCATCCTTGTTGCGACACCTTCCCTACGCTCACAACTTACCCTTTAAAATATTCAACTATTTCAAAGAGGAAAATATAAATGCCACTAAACTTGTCGTGAAGTTTACTCATTTTATTAATGCAGCTAGCCACTTTAACAACTAACGCTAACAACTAGTAATTAAAACTTCGTTTTCAAAGTTAAAAGACTGGACCGACTGAAAGCTCGACTTCGAATTTCCACCCAACCAACTGACTCTATCTAGCGTGCGTTATTTTGCCTAGAGTCACCCCCGAGCTTGGGCGATGAACCCACTAAGGTAAAGGGGAAACATTCCCAAGTGTTCTAAACATGTTTCATGGTTTGACCAAACTGTTTATCAACACAGTGCTAACCAGCTACCCATATCGGGCCATTACTCTAGACTGTACATAATACAACACTCCCTTATTTCACAGTACAAGTGTACAAGTGTATTTGCTTGATGTATTAGATAATCCTGCTAATTGAAGTGACAAATTTTGGTTGATGTTCCACGAAGTATGGATGTGTTATTGTGTGTTATGAACCCAACTATTATGCTAACATGCAATTTCATATCACCATACCAAGTCTATCAAAAACATACTAACATCTATAAAACAATAGATTCATCTCTAGTGCGAAAAAATATATACTTAAGATAACAACAGCATCCTGAAGATCGCAAGTTCGCAACAAATTTAACTGCACCTGCAGTATAATCTAACTAGGACAGCAATACATTTACTGTAATTTAGGGTCATGCACAAGCTATCATAGAAATCAAGAACCAAGGAGTAAACAAGGTTTTACAAAACTTCAAGAACCATATAGATAGAATAAATCCTTCGAATGCAGATAAGATAGGAAACAATTCTGAAAGGGTATGGTCACTAACTAGTGCCGAAGAGGTTCCTCACAGTATATTTTCATTCCAGAAATAGTCAATAGTTTTCTAGAATCTTATTGGTCAAAAGCATTACCATTTTAAGGAAAACAATTATGCAAATGGATTTAATATATCTATTCAAAATCTAGGGCACAATCTTACTCATTTTCAGCCATACGAAAGGCTACGATGTGGATTTCCTCAAACGAGTATGGGGATCTACGATTTCCAAATCGGTGAGTGCAAAAACCAATGCATAGGCTAACTATTCATCTGGGTTAGCGATTTCAGATTTGCCTGATAGATAAAAAAAAATAGAATAACATGCAAGCCCTTTCTGGATCTACCTTCAACAAACCAAATTTTCATACAAGGGCAGCATACAAAAGAAATAACATGCAACGGATATTCTCCACTGATTCATCCCACACTGATCTAAACACTAAACTGGGGTTCGCATAAGTTCGGAACTTGGATTAGTGTTTCGTAGCGCAAGATAACCATGCAGGAGTAACATGAGATCTCGCCTCCATAACGGCTTCACAATCGGCCTAAACAACCAACATGCAGAAAGAAACATAACCAGGAAAGGGTTTTTCCCAATCGCATAGAGATAGTCTACTGCAATCCCACATAAACACAGAGGGAAATCGGTTCATATGAACAATATGCAGAAAGAAACATAACCAGCCAAGGGTTTTCCCAATTGCATAGCGATAGTCTACTGCAATCCCACATAAACAAACAATCAGTCCATCCATGAGATCATGATAACTCAAGATTGGGATCAACCATGAAAATTGGGACAACACAAGACTGATATCAAGCATGAAATCAAGACAACAAAAAGTTTATATCAAGCATGAAATCGAAACAACATAAGGCTGAGATCAAGCAGCGCCGATCCAAAGCATGGAATCGTGATATCATATACCAAAATAGTAGATACAGCATAACACAAGAAAAGTTCAAACATAGATACCAGGATGGTTGTCGTTCAAACGCAGATACCAGGATGGTTACCGGAGACTCCCTTCAAATTTATGGAGCAAAGCGCAAATTTCCCTAACCCAAAATGCCCTTGACCATGATTCTTTCGCCAACTTCCAAGAGCTATCCCCCTCTCTTGCATTTTTTACTTCTTTAAAAAGGTTGCAGGGCCCTCAAATTCTTCTCTTCCCATGCATGTGCGATAAACGATATTGCCCATAACTCGGAAACTAAAATCACTTCTCTTTTGGTATTTTTTAACCTTTCCGATTATACCTCATAGTATCCCTTACTTTTTCCTTTGACTGCACTACCTTTTCTATTTTAATTATATTAACCCTTTTCAATTCCTGATAGCGCTTGGGGTTTTTGTGGAACATTCCCATTTTTTATAATATAAAGCTCTCATATGAAAACTATGCATTACCACATTATTCACACATTTAAAAAAAATGCCAAATAATGTCCCATTCTATATATATATATATATATATCATAATATGATGCTCCACAACATATAAAGGAAAAGATTATGACTTCTAAAGGTTTTTCCTTTAATAATGGTTGTGTATCAATATGATTTTCTTACAAATGTATCCCATTGTGCTAGATTTTTAATATATATATAGTTGTTTGTCATATTAGCCTTGAATTATTTCAGCATATATAATGTGGTGTAAAAAGAGCTTTTAACTATACATAAGGCATTGTATAAAGGTTAATGAAAAAGGTTTTTCTTTTAATCATATTAACCTTTTCCTCTATAATTATGAGTAAGTGTCTATTTTCTTTTATCCTTTGGTACGATTTGTCAACCTACTTAGTATAGGGAAATTGTCATTGTATAAATTAATATAAGAGTTAGCTCTCCATTCTCCAACCGTTGCATGGTCCCCTTGTTATCTTAATAAATAAGGCATTGTTTTTTTATTTTCTTAATCGACTCCACTATAGATACCAAAGACTGTCACGCTAGTAATTAGACACTACTCTCTATTCACTTAGCATTTACATGCACACAACAATCATTCAATGAGTTTCTCGATTCCCCCTTTCCGGAAAGGCCCTTCCCCCTAGTGGGTTCATCTCCAAATGTCGTTTTAGTCGTTCGAAGCTTTTAGTCGTTAACCCTATCAATTATAACCACAACTTCACAGAGTTTTATAGTCGATACTTACAGTGATGTTCACTTACACTGTGAATTCTAGGTCGAGGTGGCGAGGGATGTTACAAATCCTATCCCAAGTTGTTCTTAAGGGGGGATGTTCGGATATTTAGACACTTAGGATTTAGTTAAGATCAACTTGTGTAATATATCCGTTAGGTAAAAGTGTGTTTCTTTAGTATGCATTTGTAAATATTCTAATCCGACGGTCACGATACGTTCTAGACATAGAGTGATCCGACGGTTCAACTTCTCTTAGATGATACCTACCATTGATCCATGGCTTAACGCCCGATTGGTCTATAATCTCTATTTAAAGAGCATAGAGGGTCCTTGGCTAGTTGATCGACTATGAGAAGCTCATGTAACTTTCTTTCTTTTGCATAATAAATTGCTCCAAGTAGCTATTTGGCTGGGGTCGTGGACTGTTTCCCTCTCGATGGTTTTAACCACGTGACAAACATTGGTGTATTGATCTGTGATCTGTTTGTGTGAAGTGATTTTTCTTGGTGTTCGGTCCTTTGGGAGTACCCTGTGTACCCTAACATGGTATCAGAGCTTTTATGAAGAGCCGCTTTCGTTTTTTATCAAGATCTGGAACCGGTGTTGCCGAAACTTTGAAATGGTTTTTGGTTCTATATTTTCTGTGCATTTGTGGCCTGTGGGAGCTGTTCCATTGCGTCCGGAGCACTGTTTCCATTGGGACATAGTTTTCATTTCACCGAAAACCGTTTTCCATTTGCTTCAGAAACACCCATTTCGGCAATTTTGAAGGTATAATGTTACAGTGATGGATTTGTTTTATTTTTTTTTAAATCTCTCATATTTTATCAGTGTTATTATTAGATCATTTTGTTTTAGTCTCGGACTATTGCCTTCCCTAGCTGCGTATGCTCTTTGCCGTGCACCTTGCGCGATCGCGGCGAATCAGAAACAGTGAGGGAAAGTTTTTTTTCTTGTCTTCTCGGCTACGTATGCTCTTTGCCGTGCACCTTGTGCGATCATGGCAAATCAGAAACAACGAGAAAACTTGAAAACGTAGAATTTCTGGGTAAGCTAACCAAGATCTAACCCCATTGTGTGGAAAAAGTTTTTTTTGTTTTTTTTTTTTGTTTTTTTTTTGTGATTTGCAGGAAAAGAAAACAAGCACGAAAAACGAGAGAGAAGAGTAAAAAAAAAAATCCCCCTTCCTCTTTCCATAGTTTTACGTACCTTTTAAACTTAGCTCACTTCGTCCAAAGTTGCTTTACACCTTGATAAGTCTTGAGTTCAAATCTTATCAAGCTACTTTTTAGTGCATGCAATTTCTATTTTCAAGTTACTTTATTGTAAAAGTGCATCTCACATTAATAAAATAAAATAAAAGTGAGTCACTTAAGTCTTTTAATTTATTACCGCACTATTTAAAAGTACATTATTGTAAAAGTGAACATCACTTATTCTACAAAAGTGATTCACTTCAAAGCAACTTTATTGTATAGTGATTGTCAAAGGTTGATCTTTGGAAGAGCGGGGTTCTTTTTTGTAGTTGGTCAAGTTAATATCTGCCACGTCACTATTGGGGACATCTTCAACATTTCCTTTGATCAAGCATAACTTCATCATCCGGAATCAGTTTTAAGTGCCTTTTTTTTTAAACCGCATATTTTTTCGAGCTCTTTGCATCCAGACAGTTAGTTTTTGTTCTTTCAGCCATTATTTTACAATATGGCCGCCCCTTGTGATATTATACTTACAAGTTCTAACTATTTCTCATAGAAATCTCGTATGGAGAATGTTCTGCGAAGTAGGGGACTTTTCAGGATAACCTCAGGGAAAGAAACAGAACCCACTGGTGATGATAAGAAAATTAAATGGGAAAATAGATGTGATGAAGCTCGTGGATTGATTGGGATGTCAATCTCTACTGATTTGTGATTCCACATATCTGGAATTGATGAACTTGATAAAGCTTGGGAAAAGTTGGAATCTGTGTTTGGTAAACACAATGAAATTCAGGGTCATCAACTTGAGAATGAGTTGCTTTCCTTGAATCCAAATGATTTTTCATGCATTCAAGACTATTTATCTAAGTATAAAACTCTTAGACTATTATGTGCTGAATGCAAGATTAAGAAAGAAGACAAACAATGTATTTATCATATTCTTTCAAAACTTGGACCTGCATATTCTGTTTTTGTATCTACATTCTACTCCATGAAAGAATCCTTGCCTGCAGTTAGCTATCAAGAGCCTAGCCTTGAATCCTTTTGTGATTCCTTAATTAGAGAGCAAGATAAGCTCATTCATCTTGGAATAATTAATAATGTAGATACATTTTGGAAAGCCTTATTGTCCCAACAGAAAGAAAAGTCCAAGCCTCCCAAGAAACAGAATTCTCGCAATAATAAGCCAAACAACAAGGGTCCCAAACCCTCTCAGTCAGCTCCTCCTTTAAAAAAATGAGAAAGGATCCAAGCAAAAAGGAAAGAAGACTGAGCGTCATTGCAATTTTTGTGGGAAAGATAATCATGATGAATCTAAATGTTTTAAGAAGATGGCAGCCTTGGAAGCAGCAATGAAGAAACACCACATCAGCCTAGATTCATCTTTAGAATCTAACACTCATGGACATGCACTTTGTGCTTCTGGTTACTCTTATACTGCATCTTCTTCTTCTACCTCAAATGAATGGCTCATTGATTCTGGAGCATCTTATCATATGGCTAAGGATAAAGCCATCTTTTCTACTATGCATGAATGTAACACCAAACAAATATTCGTTAGTGATGACAGATCTCTAAGTGTTGTAGGATCTGGAACAGTTCCAGTAGAAAATGGTCATTTCAGTGATGTATTATGTGTTCCAAAAATTTCCTGCAATTTTTTATCAGTCTATCAAATTACTCATTCAGGTGAAGGTAAAACTGTGACGTTTACACCTCACCAAGTTGTAATCGAGGATTTTAAAAATCCTCAAAATAACCTTGCTACTGGAACTGTTGATGATATTACCAGGTTGTACAAATTTAACAACTTTGGGTCATCATCTTTTCCTTCAGTTTTTGTTGCTCATAGTAATAACTTGAGCAAACTTTGGCATGAGCGATTTGGTCATTTAAATTATCGCTCATTGCAACAACTATGTAAATACAATATGGTGACTGGTCTTCCGCTGGTATCTTCCAAGGATGGTGTTTGTTCCGGTTGTGTACTTGGAAAACATCATCGAGACAGTTTTGACAAACGTGCCTCTTGGCACGCCTCGGTTCCCTTGGAGCTTGTGCATAGTGACTTGTGTGGTCCTCTTCCATCTGCTTCATTTTCTGGTTTCAAATATTTCTTAACTTTCATTGATGACTACTCCAGACGCACTTGGGTTTACTTCCTAAAACTTAAGAGCGAAGTATTTAACATGTTCTTGGCCTATAAGGCCCTTGTTGAAAAACAATCTGGTCATCAAATTATTAAGTTAAGATCTGACAATGGAGGAGATATGTTAACAACAAGTTCACTACTTTTTGCACTGAACAACTGAATCCAACAATAGCACATTGTTCCATATACACCACAACAAAATGGTGTAGATGAAAGGAAGAACCGCACTTTAAAAGAAATGGCTAATTGTATGATCCAATCTAAGGGACTAAGTCTTCAATATTGGGCTGAGGCCATAAATTGTGCAAATTACATAGTTAATCACACACCCACTAAAGTTTTACAGGGTATAACACCGGAAGAAGCATGGAGTAAAATTTAACCAGATGTAAGTCACTTTCGTGTGTTTGGTTGTGAAGCATGGGCTCACATTCCGGATGAAAAACGGAAAGCATTGCAGCCTAAAAGTGAAAAGTGCATATTTGTTGGATATTCTGAAGATGCAAAAGGTTATATACTTCTTCAGCCACATTCTCATGATATAATCATTAGAAGAGATGTTAAATTTGATGAAAATTTCTTAGCCTGCGAGTCTAACTTGGCGGGTGTGCCATCTTTGGCCTGCGAGCCTGATTCGGCGATTGTGCCTTCTTCTTCTTCTTCCAGCTTCCTTGACAGGTTTCCAACTCCAGTTTCTGATGATGACAGTGAGGATGAAAATCCACCTTCACCTGTTCATGTTCCTCCAATTGCACCAGCACCAATACTTCCTCGATGGGTCTATTCAACATGTGAAGCAGCTGGTGATCTTGTCGGTGATCCTAGAGATCAACGTCGAACACGTTCTCAGTTTCAGCGAGCATCTTCTCTTTTGGATCAAGTTTCCGAGAATCATGATCCAGAAACTTTTGCAGAAGCTTCAGGAAATCCAGATTGGGATGCAGCTATGGATGAAGAATGTCGTTCCTTAATGGTGAACGATACTTGGGATCTTGTTCCTCTTCCAAAAAGAAGAAAACTTGTCAGATGTAAATGGGTCTACAGAACTAAGTATGCATCAGATGGAAGTGTTGAAAGACTTAAGGCAAGGTTAGTTGCCAAAGGTTTTTCCCAAGTTGAAGGGATTGACTACAATGAAACCTTTGCCCCTGTAGCAAAAATGAACTCCATCCGCCTTGTTCTTTCCCTTGCAGCCTTACATAACTGGGAAGTCCATCAAATGGATGTCAAGTCTGCCTTCTTACATGGTGATTTACATGAGGAAATTTACATGGAATAACCTTCTGGATATGTTCAGAATAACTCTAGCCTTGTCTGTCTCCTTAAAAAATCCTTATATGGCATTAAGCAAGCTCCTAGAGCTTGGTATGCCAAAATGGATAGCTTTCTCCTTGACACTGGTTTTTCTAAATGCCATTCTGACCCCAATTTCTATACCAAGAAAGTAGGAAACCATCTCATCATACTTGTTCTTTATGTTGATGATCTTATCCTTACTGGTAGTGACCCTAACCTTATAACCCATGTGAAATCCAGTCTTAAGCAAAATTTTGAAATGTCAGACTTAGGACATTTGCATTATTTTCTTGGTCTCCAAGTCTTGCAAACCAAAGAATGAATCTTTCTTTCCCAGTCTAAGTATGCTTGTGACCTTCTTCGTCACTTCCACATGGAAGATTGTAAACCAGCCCCTTCTCCCTTCTAGTCTGGAGTCAAGCTTTCTACCACTTGGACTTCCCCTGAAGTAGATGCCACCTTGTATCGTCAGCTTGTTGGTAGTCTTTTATACTTGACTCATTCCCGTCCTGACCTTTCCTTTATCGTTGGTCGTGTTTCCCGTTATATTCAAACTTCTCATGAAAGTCACTGGAAAGCAGCAAAAAGAATACTTCGATATATTCGAGGTACAATTCAGTTTGGGATTCATTACAGTATAGGGGGGAAACCTTTGTTGGTTGGTTTCACTGATTCAGATTGGGCTGGTGATCCTGATGATCGAAATTCTACTGTAGGTTATGTTTTCAGTCTGGGATCTGGACCTGTCACTTGGGCTTATAAGAAACAACAAGCTCTTGCTCTTTCTTCAGCAGAAGCAGAATATCGAGCCACATTTAATGCCAGTCAGGAAGCTTTATGGCTTCGACAGATCCTTTCAGAGTTTGGATTAGAGCAGCAACAGCCTACTCCACTTTGGTGCGACAATCAAAGTACCATCAAGCTTGCCAAAGATCCAGTTCTACATCAGCGCAGCAAACACATTGAGCTACACATGCACTTCA
>LPNX010543369.1:52186-92216 GCA_001517045.1 Pseudotsuga menziesii | reverse complement strand
CAAGAATTTCATGCACATCCTTTAAAGTTGGACCCACATATCCCTAAGGAATAAATAATGTATGTTTGACATGATCCCAACATGTGATAAACTAGATCAACTGCTTTGGACAAGTCAATCAAAATAATGAGATGGGAAAATAGCATTTTTGGATTGAATCCATTTCTTCATTAAAAAAACAATTTCTACAATCCAAAATTGCAATTTTGGAAAACATTTCCTAGTTGGATTCATGCCATGGAAAACTAAATAAGGTAAAAAATGTGGAATGTTTAGACTATTTCATTCCCTAATTATATAGTATAAAGTTGACTTGGAATATGTTAGTTTAATTCTTGTTTGGATGAGTGGTTGGTGAAATTAATGTAATTTAAATTAAATAGTAACGTGTATACCAACTTTGTGTTTTCACCCTTATGCATGATATCTTGATGGCCTACCTTTTACATATGTAGACTCATTACATCCTCCTTGTTTAGTGTATCCTCAAGCCTCAATGGAAACCCTAAAAAACACAATTTTGATGATACACGCAGGTCACTAGTTATACAACACGGTACATGTAGAGTGTACCATTACAACCTACACACATAAGGTTTTATACTCAAATGAAAAACATTTCAAGTTTTTCATGCCAAGTTATGGTGATTATGATCCTTGACCTTCCATATGCTAGAAAATGCTTCAATCTGACCCTCCATATCCCATTTGCGTGTAATGTCCCGGTTTTGACCCCGTTACATTAGATGTATATGATGTATATATTGTAATGATCATGGTGTTGAGCTAAAGGCCAAGGCCCCACCATTGATCGGTTATCTTGTGTTTTGGATTTAAATTGTCACCAATGGTATATCGGGGCATGCGGCATATATTATGATGGTCATCATGTAAATATGCATCTATAAATAATTAAATAAACACAACCAGCTACGGTCGCGACAACTAAATCGAATGGGGCATGATTTTCACAAGGATAAGGATATGGGGAAAATCCAAAATGTCTATGAGAAGACCCATCAAGCTGTCAACTACCTTTCTTGTCTTTTTCCCCAATCATTTATTTCTGCTAGAATGTGGTTGAGTTAGTTATTGCATGGAATGGGAAGAGTATGGGCAAAGAAATTCGAATTGGGCAGAGACCCATTTTTGAAAAACGTGTTCTGACTCCCTTGGCAAGGAAAATGCCCAAAAACGTATGCCATTCTGCCATGCATCCACGTTTTTCCATTTTGGCCTCATCATTCTCCTTCACGTTGGGGTTTTTGGGAGTAGCTGGAGTTTTTCCTGTGTCTTTCATTCCACATTTTTGGTTGCTAGCTTCATTTTTCCCATGGATTGGAGGTCGTTTTTGTAGTGCCAGGGATTGGGTTGTCTTCCTCACGATTTGGGAGCTGCTGGTGCATTTTTCCATTCACGTTTTTGGCTGTCTCACAGACTTTTTGGGTCGTTTTTCCCTGCTGAGAGGGGTGCTCACTGATAGATTCGGGGCTGTAGTTTTCCCTAGGTCGTGAATGTAATTATTGTTATGTTTGGGGGCTGTTGTAAATTCGAGTGGGAGTCATTTTGGCCACGATAGGGCCAAGAATGACTCAGGAATTCGTTTTCTTGTTTAGGCTGTGACAACTGACTTAATTGCCAGAGTGCAATGTTTGGTCTTTGGACTGTGAGAGGAGCAGGGATCTTGGCTTAGATTTGCTTGACAAACTTGGTGGCTGGAAACCACACAGACAGAGCTAGAGGGCCGGCCTTCTTCTCCATCACCCCTAAATAGCACTGGAAGGGAATGCAGGGCCTGAGGGGCTGTGTAGCAGAGAAGGGACTAATTCCTTGTGTTGGGCGTGGATGGGTGTCTTAGAGGTCAGGCTAGTTCTGGTGTAGGCATCCTTGGCTCTGTAATGAGCTCACCAGCTTAGCAATTTGCCTTCTCCAACTCCTTAATGGCCTGATAAACCCAACTCTGTTGGCTTGGTTGTGTGTTTTGTATATTCCTGGCTATGTGTAAGCCTGCTAGTTCCCTTATTCCTTGGATAATCATGCCCAGCTCGGGGGTGGCAGTGTTGCTGAGAGATTAAGGAGCACGCTGACCTATGGTTGGGTGGAACGTTGCAGCGACGTAGCTGGTTGCGGATCGAATTCTTCATAAGATAAGTGATCTTGGGTATTTTACCTCTGCAATTCTATATTTATTGTCAATTAAATGAACATGTTGAAAGAATGCTTGTATGAATGATGTTGGTTTCCGCTGTGTATGATGATTAAAATGCATCTGTGTATGATAAACATTCCTGTGTGCACATTCTAGTTCAAATTCTTGTTCAACATTCTGTTTTAGGCAATTTTTAAGCCTGTACATGATCATGGGCGGTTAGCCTGATCTGATAAAGCTAGTAGTTGCGTCCTCTATGCCGGTCGGAGGCATGGGGACGTCATAGCATGGTATCAGAGCATTGGGTTGCAGCAATGGGCCTCTATGGGCCAAGAATAAGCAGTGACAGAAGCAGAATTGCCTTCTGCTTAGCAGCAATCAGGAAAATTGAAGACAAGAAATTTCAAAAAATTTGGCTAAGTGTTGGAGTAGTCAGAGCAACCAGTGGATTTGACTTCCGCCGTTGCGGAAGGACTGGCGGAGTGGGCGTCCGCCGTTGCGGGCGAATGGGTGAAGTTTCCCGTCTGACTGTTTCGGAAGGTTTCATGAAGTTCCCGTCCGCCGTTGCGGAAGGTTTCACGATCTTTCCATCCGCCGTTGCGGACGGCGAAGCGATTCCGCGTCCGACGTGAGAGTCATCCGACAGCCGACGCCGGAACCGTTTGGGGAAAGCCGTGAAAATTTGTCTAAGTGTCGGAACGATCGGAAGGGAAAGTGGTCCGACGTCCGATGTTACGAAAGTTCGCCAATGTCTGATGTTCTAGATTGTTCTAAGTGCCGATCGAAAGAAGTTAAGATTGGGCGAGCCGTCGTTGCGGAAGCCAAAGCCATCCAACTTCCGATGTGAAAGTCAGCCGACGTCCGACGTAAGTGCCAAGTCGAAAGGTTTGGAGCTTTTGAGAGCCGCCGTTGTGGAAGGTTTGGAGCTTTTGGGAGCTGATTCGGCGGAAGGAAAAGTCATCCGACTTCCGATGTTAGAGTCAGCCGACGTCCGACATTGATATTCCTCTAAGTAAGAACAGATGTCAGAAGGTTTGGAGCTTTTGGGAGCCGCCGTTGCGGAAGGTTTAGAGCTTCCGAGAGCTGCCGTTACGGCTGCCTAAATGAATAAACCACCCGAAGCACAAAGGCTTCTGAAAGCCGATCAGAGAGACAGCCGACAGCCGATTCTGCACAGGGAAAATTTGCGTTTTCAGTGGGCTATTTTTTTCAAGCAGAATTTAACTGTTTTCCAGTGGATTTTTGACTGTTTTTCAGGGGAATTCTCAGGGCTGAAAATGAGAAATGAGGCAGCGATCTTATGCGCTAGATTGCGCGAAAACTAATGTTTTACCGAAAAAAAAATGAGGGTGTTGCCCTCGACCCGCCCTGCAGTGGCGTAGGGAAGCCACAAGGGGGCAAGCCCCCTTGACCCCTGTCGTCCCCTTCAAATAGACATTCTTGGATGAAGAAAATTTTGTGTGGTTGGGCATTTCTAATTTTATGATTATTTCCGGAAAAGGTAAATGATTATGATTTATATCAATGTTATACATCTAAAAATTGTGTTGTCATTAACACGTCTGCAGAGTCATAGTCACCTTCCAGGGAAGTGTTCCAGGTAGTGCAGTTTGGTAAGTAAGTGGTGGTTCAGTATGAGGACCCATGACGGGTATGATGCTCGGGATTCTGATGAGCATGCCTGAGATGCCATGGGAGAAAATATCCGTAATAGGAATGATGACATTGAGTCTAATGGAAGGAGATTCCAAGAGACCCCGTCAGATGTTGCAGCTACCATGAGAAGCTTGATTAAAGCCCAGGAAGCGCAGCATCAGTTGAATGTTGCAATGTTGCAGAGTTTGACCGACTTGCACAAGAAGATAGACTCTGGACGAGGTACAGCAAGACCAAAAGGAAGTAAGAGCAGTACTAGGAGAAGGAGAAGGACTCCTAGTGGATCGTATGATTCTGAAGAACCCAGCGGGGATTCAAGTTCATCTCCCCATAGAAGAAAAAGAAAGAGACACCATAGGGATCACACTCGAGACGAATTTAAAAAGGATAAACCTCCCACGTTTGATGGTGAGATAAAGACTGGACAAGAGGCTGAAGCTTGGCTTCTTCGTATTAAAAAGTACTTTCAAGTGCATGATTATTCATGAAACATGAAGGAAAGAGTTGCCATATTCAATATGAATGGAAGGGCATCCATTTGGTGGGAACACTTCAAGCAAGTGAAGAGGATCAGTGAAAGGAGACTTAAGTGGAAGCAGTTCAAGAAGTATTTCAAGCAGAAATACCTATCTGACAGGTATTATGATGACAATATTAAGGAGTTCCATGAGCTGAGATTGGGATAGCAGACCATGGAAGAGTATGAAAATAAGTTTTTGGAGTTGTTGAGGTATGTCCGATACATCAAAGATGAAAAAGTAAAGGCCCATCGTTTTCTGAGTGGATTACCTCAGTCTTACAAAGATCGAATTGAGTTTTATGAACCTAGAACTCTTGAAGAAGCAATAAGGAAGGCTAAGTATTGCTATGAGCAAAGCAAGGGTAAACCTGATTACCATAAGGTATGGAAGGACAAGAAGAACGAGAAGTTTGACCAAAGAAAGAAAGGTTTCAAACCTTCTAACTTCAGGAATCAGCAGAAGCAGCCGTCTCAAGCTGCGAGTAAGCCAGTTGGAGTGACTAGAGAAAAGCCTAAGGATCCACAACAGAATAGAGGGCCACTTCAATGTTGGAAATGTGGAGGACCCCACATGCACAGAAATTGTCCACTCGAGAATGAGAGTGCAAGGCCAGCTTATAATGTGCAAGAAGCAGAAACAGTGGGTCAAGTAGCAAGGTCAGTTCCTAGGATCTATGCAGCACTGGAGGACTGCCAGGCAGATCACCAGTCATCTGTGGTTGAAGTAGCAGGTAAGATTGCTGAGCAATGAGTAGATTCCTCTTAAGATTTGTATTATGCTTTATGCAAAATTACATAGAAAATGAAAGGTATGGGGATACAAAAAGAACATAGGACATTCTGCATAGTCAAAACTAAGAATCCTTCAATGTTGGGTTACAAAAACAATGTTGGATTACACTTTCAAATCTTGCATCAAACATAGTTTTCAGAAGTATCGCTTAGCTAAAAAATAATTCCAATCCTTGGTCTAGAGGTTATAGCCCTATTTACAGTCTTTACAAAAACAAAAAATTCAGCTTGATAAGAGATTATGGTTACAATACATCTTGGCATAACTATATTTAACAAAAATGTGAAACATCTTCACACTAATTTCCTGGATGATGATTGGACTGACGTGGAGCTTGAGGAGATATTTGAGGTGGCTGAGAAGAGGATGTTCAAGTGGAAAACTGAGGAATTGGAACTTTATCCCATTTCCCAAGCTACAAAATGCATGTGAAATTTTTCCAATCCTTCCCCATAGGATATTTATAATATCTCATTTCACGGTCAGCTATATTGAGCTTTGTGTAATGTTCATAGGAAGGCTTTGGTAACTTGGTGAATACTACTTGTATCTCGGTTAAAATTTCAAATTACATATGCAACTTATCAAATAATAGTCGGGCTTCAATATCCCCTTGAACATCATCTAAATAAGATTCATAATTTCTTGCATCTATGATCATCAATGTATAATTCTCTCAATGATGTAGGTCTCAATTTCCATCCCATGGGAGCGGGATCCCTTGATGAATCAAATGATCAAATAGGGACTTGAATGATCAAACATCATCATATAATTGCGATGCAAGATACAAAACATTTTGGGCCAAAGAATTTGTAGTGATTACCTTCTTGGATTCAATTACCAGGTCTATTTGATTTCTTCTTGCCAAATCATGAAGCCCTTGATGCAAATTTTCATTTAAAATTTCAATCACAGTTAGGGCCATGTCAGGTCTTTTGTCGAGTTGAGTAAATATATCTCAAGCATCCTTTGCAGAAGCAATATCCATCTCCATCTCGTCTTGAGAGATTGTAAAATGCCTCCAACATGAAGACATTTGAATCATAATATGGTCCCATACCATTTGATGTGAAACCTTCAATAATGGCTTTCCATTTAGGTTTTTGGACAATGATTGAATTTCTTTCTGTAGATTGTCCTTTTCTTGATTCAATTCTGAGAGCACTGAGTTCTTCTTTACAATTCTTCATTCAAATTTCTAACTTCATCATGTTTATTTTCTTAATTTTATCTGAATTTTACTCAGCCCTGCTTCCTTAATACTCATCTCGGATAAAGTATTAGCCAATTGATAAGTGGGATCTATTGCAGAAGAAGCTCACACAACAATAGTTTTAGCTAGAGAAATCTCATTGTTTTTCTTTTGCAGTTGTTTTACTTCATTCTCCAAGGCCTCGATTCAGTCTTTATTACTTTGATTTTCAACATTTATCTTATCCAATTCTGAATACACTTTCAATAGTTCATCCATATGAGGATGCTCACCTACTGGTATATTCAACTTCTTTTACAAGGAAGATATCTCCTTATCGTGTTCCTTGAGAAGAGTTTGCATAGGGCTCTTATCAATGGGATCCTTTGCTAACTTGGAAATTGTCTTTTCAAATTCCATAATTTTTATCTACTTGGATTTGGTTTCAGATTTCTCATGTTTATATAAATGCTCCAAACGATTGACATTACCCTGCAATTTATGTGTGCTCTTTATGTATTTCATTACATCCCTAAACACACCTTCACCAGTCTACTTGTGCAACTCCATTATCTCATGAGAGTGGAATGCGTCTAGGTTGATAGTCACTTGTGTTATTTTGTAGTTGTAAGGGTCCTTCTTTTCTCCTGGGACAATGAGATATAGAATAGCCAACTTGAGGGATCCTTTCTAGAAATAAAGAGAAAAGATGTTGGAGCAGGGCCCTGCAGCTACAGGAAAAGCTGCTATATCGGGACAAGAAAGTCAACGGAAACAGTACCTGAGTGGCCGAGAAGAGAGAGCTCAACCACTGCACTTAAGGAAGTGACAAAGACAGGAGGGCTCAGCTACCCTCATAAAGGAAAAGGAGCAATGAGACGAGGTATTGAAGACAAAGGATAGAAGGGGAGCGACCGAGGAAGCGACGCCCATACCCACGATCAACGCCGGGAAGCGTGGAAGATTGCAGAGAGCTGCAGTGTGACCAGTAAGTGGAAGTCCACAGTACATATACGTCGACTGTCACAGTTAGGGTTTTTTGGGTTACTGTTTGGATAGGCCCACAGTTTTGTATCAGGGTGAGACCTTCAGGCCACCTATTTAAGCATGTATTTTGTATTGTAAAAGGTTAGACAGTGGGATAGTAGACAGTAGAGAGAAAGATAGCTAGTTGTTTAGTCATCTGTATTGTAAGATATTGAGAAAGAGTCGAGCTCTGGTTCTGTTATTAAGTCTGTATTATCTTACTGCAACCAGTAGCTGGCTCCTTGAGCATGAATGTAACAATTCGTAGGGATTGAGAGAGAGAGGAAATAATGTAAGGAGGAAGCAATTTAGAAAGAGAAGAGATATAAGAGAAGGCCTCCCGGCTGAGTGCATGGAGTTTCCCAGAAGATCTCGAGCTGCATAATAGGTTGCAGTGGAACTGTGTTTATACTCTCAAGATATAATATAAAAACCAGTTCTTGTGGACGTAGCTTCCCCCCCTTGGAAGTGAATCGCGTAAAATCCGAGTGTTGTGCGACTGTTTCATGTGATTGTGTCTACTTATTTGCTATCTGTTACCTATTACATGAGCTTTGATTAACATTTAATGACTAGATGTATGCTATCCTTCAATTTACAGTAACGTAGAAGGTTAAATACGAGTTGGATGTGTTAAGTATTTTGCTTATGAGTTTATCAGTGCTTGATTCAAACCATAACGGTTACTGTGTTAAGTGATTCCTGTATATTTAGTTCAGCAAGTTGAGCGTAATAGATGTTAAGCATAATAAGACTGAAGAAGCATAAGAGAATTTTTTTAACACCCTTGTGAAGGTTAACTGAGCTATTATAAGAGAAAGAAAGCCGTTGGACCTTGAGAGTTGGAGAGTCCTATTGAGTCTTACTATAAAAGCTATCGCAGCTCAGAAAGGTGATATCGCACTGTCAGAGGAGCTGTGGTGTGGGATATCACAGGTAAAGAGTCAAGTAGAATAGAAATTTTGCGCATTGACCTAGAAGCCACGATGCGATAAGAGTCAGTTTCATAGCAGAGCCAACTAAGAGAGAGAAACAACGCTGATAGAGAGACTCAACTGGTTAAATAGAGTAAGGAGAACGTAGGATACCCCAGAACCTGGTTGAGGACACCTAAGTCTTCATCCAACCCATCCAAGATCACTTCAGGTGAGACTTCAGGCTATTCCGCGGTCTATCGCTGAAAGGGCCAGTGAGCTAGGGGTTTTGTTGGTACATTACAGTAAACCTGGGTCTGCCCAAGTAAAATCCAACAAATGGTTCCGTTGCCGGTTTTGAACAAATTGAAGAGCCAATGTTCTGTTGGCATCCTACTAAAGAAGAACTTAACCACTGGGTTGAGTCCACGGGGAGAGAATTTGCTGAAAAAGAAAACAAGAGTCCTAGACTGAGTACAGAGGACTGGTTACAAAAACATATCTTCACATACCTACATGCGATATTTTTTGTGACCTATGCAAATGAGTTGTATGATTGGTTATCAAAGTTGACTAATAAGCATGTATTAAAAAAGAAAAGGAACATTGTTTGGACACCGGAGCTGATTCACACTGTGAAGCGCGTTGATATTCCCATTTCGCGGGTAGTGGACTTCTGGCTTGTGAGTTTGCTAGAAGGTTTCATTATAGAGTTTGCAGTTGATCAAAGAAAGAGTTTCAGTGAAGCAGAGAGGTACTTCTTCAAAGGATATCGCGGTAAGTACTTGAACTCTTTAAATTTGTCCCTTAAGATGTTATTACATGAAAAAGGAGTATTGGATATATTATCGGATGAATAAATTAAGTAAGTGTAATGTCACAAGAGTTTGAGAGTGATTTTGAAGAAATTGGATGTACTCGTAGCGGTAAGAAATATAAAGTAGATTTCAGATCTTCCTTCTTTGAAGACAGTTTAGACAATACTAGAGAACAGAGTCAAAATAATAGAGAAAGAACAGTAGGAGGTATCCCTTACCACCCTTATACCCAACAGAAAGCAATCGGGACTTAGAACAATCCCGTAGGAACTCCATCTAGTAGTTCACACATAGTACATACTACAGTTACACCGCCAAGTGGTAGTAACACAACAAATCAGAATCCACCACGTAGAAATAGAATGGGGGATGATATGAAATTACCTACCTTTAAGGGTACAGGGGCAGAAGACCCAGAACAGCATTGGTTCCTATGTGAAGTTGTATGGACCATTAAATAGATCCAAGATGATAATACTAAACTTGTCCAGTTGGCCACCACACTTAGAGAAAGAGATTTAACATGGTATATGAAGTATACATCAGCACAGCCCAGAACGCTCGTACAGGTCTGGACCGCCATGATTAAGGAATTTAAGAAACCTAAGTCCGAGTCACAATGTATTACAGAACTTAAAGACATCAAATAGTTACCATAGAGTCAGTATGGGATTTTGATCAGAAATTTAAAGCTCTTATAAACCAAGTTAGCTTTGAGTTTGCGCCGGAGCAGCATAAAGAATGGTTCATCGCAGCACTGCTCCCTCACATCAGACTTCCATTAATGCAGCAGAGACTCTGTATGCAAGATGAAGCATTGGAGATGGCAATGAAACTAGAGGCTTCACCTCTAGCTAAGACTAGTATAGGTATGACAAACTTACAGAATCAGTTAGCTAACCTCACTTTACAGCTACACGAGATTAAGAAAGGAAAAGAGGTTGCACAAGAATTATGGTGTACAAAGTGTAAAGGACAAGGCCATACTAAAGATAACTGTCGAGTATTTGTTGAATATCTAGCAAGTGGGGCTCCTAACCCCTTAGTACAGACCCAAGGGCCATGGTGTGAAATTTGTAAAACAAAAGGACATAGACCACAGGAATGCCCTTTACTTCAGAAGTATGTACAAACTCCTAAGAACTTATACTGTAACTTCTGTAAGTCAGTAGGACATGATGAAAATAATTACAGAGCTTATGATCTCATGATAGAGAGAAAACACGACTTCTACAGAGTCCAGTCAGAGACACCAGGTCCAGCAGTAGGACTACAGCATGCACCGGCTCATGATGGCCATGGTGGAGGATTCAGAGGACAAGGCCATGGTGGAGGCTTTGGTCGTGATGGAGGCTTTGGCCGTGGCCATGGACCCATTATTTGTTACAACTATGGAGCCATAGGACATTACGCTAGGGATTGTCAAAATGCTACTACGACATGTAAATATTGCAAGTCCTATGAGCATATTATAGAAGAATGTCCTATCTTGATAGCCAAGATTAGGGACCTGAAGCCAGTAGTAAACCAGAATATTCAGCTTATTGCTGTTGAGCAGAAAGAACCAGAACCAAGAGTCAATATTGTGACTTGTAGCGGTGCTTCTACTAGTAGGACATCACAGGATGCCGAAAAGAATACATGTTCGGAGTGGGTGCGTAAAACCACTGATAAATCAACACCACTCGACCTATAGAAGAACAAAGAAACGTTTCAGCAAGCTAAAAATTTCTTTACTGAACCTACACCATTAGGATTGCAGGTATTTCCTTGTAAGGGCGTACCGCAACAGCAACATTGTGGCGTTAGTCCTGTGCAGATACCGTAGGCTACCACATCGGGAAGGTGCAAAGAAGATGAGTTGACAGGAAGTGTCCAATCCTTTTTGCGGAGCTTCTTGAAACTCGTACAAAATGAGAAATTTATCAGAGAGCTTCAGCACATCATAGACCAGTATGAGACCCACCGTGAACAATGCGCAGCGTGCTGTTCATAATATTATGGGCCATACAAGAACAGGAAGAGAAATGAGACTCACAGCGCAAATTGGAGAATTTGAAATGGATGAGGTAATCCTAGATTTAGGATCAGAGGTAAATGTTCTGACTAAGTAGACATGGGAACAGATGGGTAGCCCTAAGTTAGCCAGATCACCTATCCATCTGTGACTAGCCAATCAGCAGAGGGTATCACCACTGGGTCAATTACTGCAAGTACCAGTTGATATTGATGGAGTTCGTAGCTTTGCAAACTTTGAAGTCATAGAAATCATTGGCGATAGCAGACCATATCCAAATTTACTAGGCATCGATTGGGCAATTGATAACATGGCTGTTATCGATTTCAAGAAAATACAAATGACCTTTGAGGATAATCAGATTCGAGTCATCGCACCGTTGGATCCTTTCCAGGGTCCTCATTACATTGAACCTATCAGAGCAGAGGAAGAGGTGTGTAATATGGAAAGCCTCTATCAGATGATTGCTAACCAGAGTGATTATATCAACCCCACCACATAAGGAAATATTAGTTGGCGATGCGCATCAGATTCAGATGTTGGCTTAGAAAATTGGCAGAATAGACTTTACGAAGTCTCAGCTCGCAGATGTGCATTTATGACTAAGTCACTGCAATGGATTGGCTTAGAGGTTAAGGATATTCCGTCCTTTCATGTAGTAGCGGATGTTAATGAATTTTTACAAAAGTTTGAGCAGGAAATTCCTCATGAGCAGAGGATGGCAGCTATTGACCTTGTAGTCAAAGCCACACCTGGAATATGGTGGCATACACATAAAGAACATATCGCATCATGGGATGATTTTAAGAGACTGCTGGCGATTAGATTCTCTAATAACAAGGAGCCTTTACAGTAGAAATATACAGGAGAAAGTTACCCCAGGTCACATATTAATATTTGTGAATAGAGTTGGTTGGACATTCTAGAGGATGAATTGGTTCACCTATTCATTCACACTTTAGACACAGTTCCAAGGAACTGGTACAATGAGATAGAGTTGCACAGAGGAACTATTACATGGCCAGTTATGATAGATAGCTTTCTACTCGCTTTCACTTTTGAATCTGAGTATCCAAGCATTGATCAGGCTCTAGATATTATAAAGACTAAGATATTTGATGACTGTACCCTACCAGTGTATGCTCAGCCTAATTGGTCCATTCAGTTAGAACATGCGCTAGAGTGTTACAACTTCACAGAAGAGCCAGGTGATGAGGATGAGAATCCTCATAGTATCAACATTCCAGAGTCTGAAGGAACTCATGAAGTTGATGGACCAAAGCTAGAGTTTCCAGTTGTCACAAAACCTATCAAGATTAAAAAGATCAATATTGGCACAGAAACAGAACCAAAGTTTGCCTCTATTGGAGACTATTGGGATGATGAAACACTAGGACACATCACAGATCTGTTACATGACTATCAGGACCTATTTGCCACTAAGTTCACAGAGATGAAGGGAATAGTAGGATATTTGGGAGTCATGCGCATACCTTTGAAAGAGGATGCTAGGCCAGTTAAGCAATGCCCATACAGATTGAAACCTCATTATAAAGAAAAAGTTAAAGATGAGATTAATAAGATTCTAACAGCAGACATCATCGAGCCAGTACAAGAGAGCGAATGGGTTAGTCCCATGGTTGTGCAGGAAAATAAAACTAAAGGAGAAATCAGGATTTGTGTCAATTTGCACAAACTCAATGATGCATCACTTCATGACCCATTTCTGACACCTTTCACTGATGAAGTTTTAGACAATGTGGGAGGACAGGAGATCTACTCATTCACTGATGGATTTTCAGGCTATCACCAGGTAAGAATCCATCCAGAGGATCGACATAAGACCACCTTTGCAACAGAATGGGGCTCATTCCAGTATATGGTAATGCCCTTTGGTCTTAAAAATGCACCAGCTATCTTTTCTAGAGTAGTAGTTGCTGTATTTAAGGAATACATCCATAAATTCTTAGAAGTCTATTTCGATGATTGGACTGTATTTGGTTTAATCGAAAAACATATAGGAGATTTAAGGCTCATGTTAGAGAAATGTAGGCAATATCAGATTTCTCTTAACTTGAAGAAATGTATATTCTGTGCGCCATTTGGTATTTTGTTGGGTCATATTGTTTGCAGACAAGGCTTGATGGTAGATCCTGCAAAGATTGCCATCATTGTAAATATTCCAGCACCCAACTCAGTCAAGCAGATGAGAACAGTACTTGGCCATACCGGGTATTATATAAAATTCATCAAAGGCTATGCAAAGATCACAGCACCTATGGAAAAAATGTTAAAGAAAGAAGCGAAATTCCTATGGAATGAGGAATGCCAGCAAAGTTTAGACACCCTTAAAGAGAAGATGGTCACCGCACCCATCTTAGTATTTCCAGATTGGGACAAGCCATTTCATGTACATGTGGATGCATTTGGCATCGTACTGGGGATTGTCTTAACACATCCAGGAGAAACGGGTATTGATCACCCTATCGTGTACTCCAACACAAAGTTATCTACTGCAGAAAAGAACTACACCACTACAAAAAGAGAAGGATTAGCTATGGTGTATGCTCTACAGAAGTTCAGGCACTACCTATTGGGTGCCCCATTCAAGATGTTCATTGAACATTCTGCTTTAAAGTATTTGGTCAATAAACCAGTATTAGGAGGAAGGATCTACAGATGGTTACTCTTATTTCAGGAGTATGATTTTGAAATTATTGTAAAACCAGGAAAATTAAATGCTGGACCTGATCATCTGTCGCGAATAGACTCAGGAGAAGAACCAAGTAATCTAGAGGATAATTTGCTAGATGCGCAATTATTTTCTATCTAGATCGTAGATGAGTATTATGAAGATATTATCCACTTTCTCACTACAGGGTGGGCACCAGTTGAGTTTACTAAACAGCAGAAGAAACAATTAGTTGTGAAAGCAGCAGATTTCACTTTGATCACAGGACATTTATATAAGTTAGGTCCAGATGAAGTCCTACGTAGATGCGAGATGCCCCATGAGAAAGAGGCCATTATCAGAGAAGCACATTCAGGTACCGCAGGAGGTCATTTTGCAGGAAAGCCGACTACACAGAAAATTCTAGCTACAGGATTATGGTGGCCTACTTTACACAAAGACACTAAGGAGTTTTGTAGATGCTGCGATATCTGCCAGAGGGTAAGAAAACCTTCATGGAGAGATGAAATGCCGCTGCGACCACAGATTACGCTGCGGGCATTTGACAAATGGGCTATATATTTTGTGGGTCCTATCAACCCACCAGGAAAACGATCTGGTGCGAGATACATCATCACAGGAATAGAATACCTCACCAGATGGGCAGAGGCCAAAGCAGTAAGGAATTTTGATGCTGCTACAGCTGCACAGTTCATTTTTGAAAACATCATTAGTATATTTGGATGTCCAGCAATTTTGATGAGTGATCAAGGCACACATTTTCTGAATTGCACTATTGAGGCCTTGACGGACGAATTTCAGATACAACACCATAAGAGCACTCCCTACCACCCACAAGATAATGGTACAGTGGAGGCTTTTAACAAAATTCTAGAAAATGATCTTACTAAGATCTGTAAAAGCAAAAGAAATGATTGGCACCTCAGGGTTAATGCTGTATTATGGGCTTATAGAACTACATGCAAGAAAATTATGGGATACACACCTTTCAGCTTGGTGTATGGACAAGAGGCTGTTATGCCTATGGAATATATTATTCCTAGTTTAAGAATTGCTCAAATTACCGAGATGGATGATATAGATATGATGAATGATAGATTAGCACAGCTTCTTGGCTTAGAAGAAGACAGATTCATCGTAGGATTTCATCAAAAAGTGCAGAAGGCACGAGAAAAAGCTTGGCACGACAGGCACATCAAGAGCAAGATTTTTCAGACAGGAGACCTAGTGCTCCTTTATGACAGCAAGTTTGTTAAGTTTCCAGGGAAGCTCAAGACACATTGGTTGGGGCCATATCAGATTCAGCAAGTTACAGATAGAGGTTCCGTTTAGCTCAGAAAACTGAATGGGGAGCTTGTTCCTACTTTGATTAATGGCAGCAGGCTTAAGCTTTATAGTGATAGCCACTCCACCTCCCAATCTTAACACAGGGAACTGGATGTGCAAATGTCCAGTGTAGTTGAAAGGAGACATCGCACCTATAAGTAGTCTACACTCAACAAAAATAAAAAAATAAAAATTTAAGTACGAGGAATCGCAGCAGGAAAGTTTATTTTGCGCAAGTTTTGAACGTTGCGGAGTTTCAAAAACTTGGCGTGAAATTTTTTGGTTCAAGATGATGCGGTGTTACATCACAGCGTTATGATGTTCCCTGTGCCACGTAGATGATTTTGGAAAAGGACAGAGGGCCAGTCACGTCGCCTTCTGCTAAGCAGTTAATCCAGATACGACAGCTATCCGTTGCCCTAGATTTGGAAACAGTACAGTGATTTTCCCAGATTTGGTAAATCTTGGTCGAGATCGATGCCTGTGCATAATTTTTGAAGGAAATTTGATCGGATTTTCAGCAATTAATGAGGATCGAAACGACGGGTGTTCTCTTGTCCATGCAATAAGTGCTGCTGACGGGTCCAGCCTAAGTGACCGTTGCTTCAGAGATTATCGCCTTCATTATAAGTACATAGATCATTCACACAGAAGGGTTAATTTTGCAATTCTTGAGAGTATAGAGAAATTTGTAGGAGTCTTTCCTGAGAAGAGATACTTCAATTACAAAGTGCTAGTTTCCCCAATTTCGTAGCCATTTCCAGTCCAGAGCATTGCACCAGGTGGTGTATGTCCGAGAAGGAAGCTGTAGAAGACATTGTGCGATGATTCCAGCGTGGTGGCCTCGAGTTTGTTATGACGAAGTCACCCAGAGTTGTGAAATTAGGTGCATCACAGGTCAGATAGATGCCAAGGATGAGGAGTCAAGCTCAGATAGTAGAAGAGTCCAGCCTAGAGTAGAGAAGAAGAAAGACGAGAAGATCACTAAAGATAAGAAAACAGAGAAGAATAAAAGTGAGACTAAGAAAGAGAAGGGCTCCCAGCTGTGTGCATGGAGTTTCCCAAAAGATCTCAAAATAAAAAAAGGACCAAGAAACAGGCATCCGAGCCTCAGAAAAACAAAAGGAAACGGGAAAGGAACGAAGCAGAGATGTTGAAAATGAGAGAGATACAGAAAATGTCAAAGAAGGTAGTTACATTAAAGCTAGAAAAGGACATATCTCCTCATGGAAGTTTTACTAAGGTGCATATATCCAAGTAAAGTTAGACTATCAGAATAAAGATCAACTTAGATGTATGCTGAAAGGCATCTACTTTCCATATATTCAGAATGATGATGGATTTGATGAGTCTGTTCGGACAAGCGCTCCAGTAGAATTTGAGGTGAATGGTACAGACTTGACCGAGATAGTAGGAGATGAGATCGTTGAAACAAATTTTGTAGCCTATAAATGGTCCACCATTTATTCTGGAGTTCACTACAAGCAAAAGTGAAATTGATGACGCAGAAGACTCCATCATTAGTCAAGCTATGCTTGAAGTGGCATAAGACTGTGTCAAAGCTATGGACAAAGAAGTCGCAGGACTCAGAGAAATATTTGCAAGGACTTCGCAGGAAGCCAAGGAGAAGCTATAGCAAGAGAAGCCAGCTGTTAGTGGCTCGGGGAAGAGCCACAAGTAAGTGTTAGGGGACTGTTGGAGCAGGGCCCTGTAGCTACAGGAAAAGCTGCTATATCGGGACAAGAAAGTCAAAGGAAATAGTACCTGAGCGATCGAGAAGAGAGAGCTCAACCACTGCACTTAAGGCAGTGTCGAAGACAGGAGGGCTCAGCTACCCTCATAAAGGAAAAGGAGCAATGGGTTGAGGTATTGAAGATAAAGGACAGAAGGGGAGCGACCGAGGAAGCGGCACCCATACCCACGATCAGCGTTGGGAAGTGTGGAAGGCTGCAGAGAGCTGTAGTGTAACCAATAAGTGGCAGTCCACAGTATAGATACGCCAACTGTCACAGTTAGGGTTTTTTGGGTTACTGTTGGGATAGGCCCACAGTTTTGTATCAGGGTGAGACCTTCGGGCCACCTATTTAAGCATGTATTTTGTATTGTAAAAGGTTAGACAGTGGGATAGTAGACAGTAGAGAGAAAGATAGCTAGTTGTTTAGTCATCTGTATTGTAAGATATTGAGAAAGAGTCGAGCTCTGGTTCTGTTATTAAGTCTATATTATCTTACTGCAACCAGTAGTTGGCTCCTTGAGCATGAATGTAACAATCCGCAGGGATTGAGAGAGAGAGAGGAAATATTGTAAGGAGGAAGAAATATAGAAAGAGAAGGGATCCCGGCTGAGTGCGTGGAGTTTCCTAGAAGATCTTGAGCTGCATAATAGGTTGTAGCAGAACTGTGTTTATCCTCTCAAGATATAATATAAAAACCAGTTCCTGTGGACGTAGCTTCCCCCTCTTGGAAGTGAACCATGTAAAATCCAAGTGTTGTGCGACTGTTTCATGTGATTGTGTCTACTTATTTGCTATCTATTACCTGTTACATGAGCTTTGATTAATAGTTAATGAATAGATGTATGCTATCCTTCAGTTTATAGTAATGTAGAAGGTTAAATGTGAGTTGGATGTGTTAAGTATTTTTCTTATGAGTTTATCAGTGCTTGATTTAGACCATAATAGTTACTGTGTTAAGTGATTCCTGTATATTTAGCTCAGCAAGTTGAGCGCAATAGATGTTAAGCATAATAAGACTGAAGAAGCATAAGAGAAGTTGTTTAACACCCTTGCGAAGGTTAACTGAGCTATTATAAGAGAAAGAAATCCGTTGGAGCTTGAGAGTTGGAGAGTCCTATTGATTCTTACTATAAAAGCTATCGCAGCCCAGAAAGGTGATATCACACTGTTGGAGGAGCCGCAGTGTGGGATATCGTAGGTAAAGAGTCAAGTAGAAGAGAAAGTTTGCGCATCGTCCTAGAAGCCACGATGCGATAAGAGTTAGTTTCATAGCAAAGCCAACTGGGAGAGAGAAACAATGCTTATAGAGAGACTCAATTGGTTAAGTAGAGTAAGGAGAACGTAGGATACCCCAGAAACTAGTTGAGGACACCTGAGTCTTCAGCCAACCCATCCAAGATCACTTCGGGTGAAACTTTAGGCCGTTCCGTGGTCTGTTGCTAAAAGGGCCAGTGAGCTAGGGGTTTTGTTGGTACATTACAGTAAACCCGGGTCTGCCCAAGTAAAAGACAACAAAAGAGAACCCTGGATTGATGTCCCATATCAATAATTTCTTAGGAAACAAAGTTTTCTTGAGATCAACATTATCTTCCTTGATCTTTGCATACAGTCCAAATAAACCAACTTTAATTGGAGAGGTTTTAATAGTTGAAAAATCTCCCTACTAAGAGGATGCACCTTTCCCTTGAGGCCAAACTACAGATGGAAAAATCCCTTGGACTACATCAGCAAAAGTAGTCAGTGTAGGTATCTGATGGATAACCAAGTGTGACTTCTTTTATGACCTGGAATTTTTAGATCAAGACATTGAACTCTCAAAATATTTGGCTTTAGATCCCAAAATTGATTATGACATTTGTCTTTTCCCCAAATTATAAGTATTAAAAGGTGTTGGGATAACTTGAGATATGTTTTGTTGATATAGATACAATACCTTTTTAAACTCCTCCTAGTTGTCCAAGTTGGAAACCTTGTCCAACTCATGATGAGATTCATGAACATAGGATGCTATTCTAAAAAATATTCTTTTGTTTGATAAAATTTGTTAGAATATCATACCACCTAGTACCATAGCCATCATACCACCTAGAACCATAGTATCATTTGTTTCCACTTACGTTACATAGTCCAAACTTGGTTTATGGTGTCTTCCTAAGGTCATTGGAGTTTTGGACCATTAAATGCACCCAAAGCCCTCATTTTGGTCAACCAAGATATAAGGATAACTTATTAATGACATTTTGGTCCCTTGGGATGCTCCCAATCCTTAAATCATGGATCTGGGTTGACCAGGCATGCCTATGCATTGTATTTGAGTGTTTTTGGCCCTTTTGGACCATTTATGACTGCCTAGAGCCACTATCACTCCTCCATCCACTCCACCATGCTTAATCTACCCTCATTTATGACCAAGCATTCATCCCCAACGTTCACATATCCATTCATGACTATTTGAGGTGGTTTGGGAGCCTATTGGTCCACCTAGGGGTTTTTGAGGTCCAATGTAAGACTGCCACTTGTATGCCACCAATTTTCCTCCAAAGGATAATGATTTTCTCCTAATGTAATATAATAATGTTTTATACATGTTTACATGTTTACTGTAATAGAAATAAGTGTTATTGGAACCATATCTATGTGTTATTTTTCCTCTTTCATACTGTTTTAGCATATTTTGTTAAATTCTTGTATTGTGAGGATTCCTTTGTATAGTAGATCTTGCCATGGCTATAATTTTACATGGTATCAGAGATAAAGGAGCATCAAAACGAATTCATAGAGTTTATAGGTTTCTAATTAGAAATCTAGGGTCTCCTCCGGAAGATTAAGAGCTTACATTCTATGTTATTTAGTGGTTCTTTGTCACTTAGTGCGCAACAACAAATTGAGTAGTCTCATGTCATCTTGCTCACTCCATTCAACTAATTTGAGTGGACGGTGGATGATATGGTAATCTAGTTGAGATCTATAGGTCTCTATAGAGTTACCATGGGGACAAAAAATGATCCAAACTCAACTCTTGAGAAGTCCAAGTTTTTTAACAAAATGGATGAAGCATTTGGGATGCTATGTCTTAGCATTTAAAGAGAACTCCTGGTTCATGTTGAAAGTATCACAAATCCAAATGAAGTGTGTCTCAAGCTCAAGTATTTTCTTGGTAATACTGATGAACTAACATGCCATCATTTTGAAAATGAGTTTATCACCTTGAACCCAACTCATTTTGAGACGATCCAAGATTTTTCCACCAAGTTCAAATCCTTGGTTATTCAACTGAAGAAATGTGGCATCGAAAAGAAGGAACAAAATTTGATTCTATCTATACTTTCAAAGCTAGGGCCTGAATATTTAGTGTTTTTTTTTACATTTCACTTAGGAAAGCCGACGGTTAGAAACTGGAGAATGCCATCATTGGAAGACTTCATGGAGTCTTTGACTCAAGAACCAGTCAAGTTGGTTCAAATGGGTACCATGAAATCTACCAAGGACCAAGCTATTGCAGTAGGAGATTCAAAGAAATCAAAGGGAAAGAAGAATCTCAAATATTTGAAGCAACAAGAGAAGAAGAAGGACAAAGAGAAGCCCAATTATTCTGATGGGGGTTTGATGCCTAGAAAGGACAAAGGGAAGAAGCAAGAGAAGACCAAATGCACTTACTGTCACAAGGGTTGGAATCCAAAATGTGAATGCATGATGAAAACCATTGACATGATGTCAAAACTTCTTGAGAATAACAACATTCCCCTTCCACATGGAGCAAAGAAGAAGGATGGAGGTTTGAGATTTGAAAACAACAAGAGATGCCATGCACTAGTTGCTGGATCTTTTGGATATTCATCCTTCATAATATATTAAGGTGCCTTAAGAAACATGGATTCTATAGAATAATCATTCTCAACCCTACATCCATACACTGGTTCATCCATTCTCATAGTTGATGACTCAGAGATCCCAACCAAAGGGATTGGTAGGATTGATCTTGACAATAGGTACTTCAATAATATGTTGTTTGTGTCTGATCTTGCATCAAACCTAATATCTGTCTATCAAATTCCACACACATGTTTGGACAAGAGAGTGATATTCACTCAATATGATGTGGAAATTTCAGAAATTTATACAGGCAAAGTGGTTGCAGTGGATATTGCAGATCATGAGTCAAGGATGTACAAGTTTTCTCACTTTCTTCTCTACACCTCACGGGATGCGCTCTTATCACATGCCATTGATATCATCAAGCTATGTAATTAGAGGTATGGACAAATAAACTACATACATCTTCAATATTTGAGCAAATAAAATATGGTTGAAGGACTTTCAAGCATTACATTTTCAAAAGGCACATGCAAGGGATGCATTGTTGGGAAACATGCAGAGCACAAACATGACAAAGGAAAGGAAATAAGGGCTGTCCAAGTGATGTGATTGATCCATTAATATCTTATAGGTCCCCTTTCCACACCATCCTATGTAAATTCAAGTTATGTCTTAACATTCATAGATCTTTTTTCAATATATTTTGGGCGTTTTTCCTCAAGTTGAAATATGAAGTGTATGAGATCTTCAAATATTTCAAAGATTATGTTGATAACTTCAGTGGGGATAGGATAAAGGTATTAAGGAATGATAATGGAAAGGAATATGTAAATAATAACATACAACATATATGTGAAGATAATGACATTCAAATGCAACATTCAGTGCCTTACACACCACGACAAAATGGTGTGGCAGAGCGCAAGAATAGAGCATTGAAGGAGATGGCCACATGCATGTTGGAGGCTAAGTATTTGTCTCCCAAGATATGGGATGAAGCCATAAATTGTGCTGAGTATTTTCAGAACATAGTTCCACACAAAGCATTGGAATACAAAACTCATTTCATTCTTCAAGAGGTAACAAGCCAGATGTGTCTCATCTCACGTTTTTTGGCTCAAAGGCATGTGCTAGAATTCCTCCAGAGATAAGAAAATCCTTGATGCCCAAAATCAAGGAGTACATAATGGTTGGATATGATGAATATGCAAAAGGATACAGTTTATTTGATTCCTCATTGCATAAAAATTTCATTGAGAGAAGTGTACAGTTCAAAGAAGAGCCTATGCAAGAGGTTGAACTAGTAGAGGGGGATTGCTTGCACCCTCCACTCAATGATGATGTAAGTGATGTTTATATTTCTGATTTTTCTGATTCTGATATGGAAGATGAATATTATGACATGCATGCAAATCATGCCTCTCCCATAAGACCAAAATGGGTTGAGAAAACCATACAAAAGGTTGGTGATCTCATAGGAGATCCACTAGACACTAGGAAGACTAGATCTTAGTTTCACAATGCTTTCTCCACTTGTGATTAGAATATTCCATAGAGGTGTTTTATGATGGTTGGATCTGATCCAAAGTCATATGAATAGGCATCACATGACCAAATATGGAAAAAAACCATGCAATAAGAGTTTTGGCAGGTGGTTTTGGGATACGATAGTTGCACAACATCGCGGATGCTGCACAAGTGGAAGATGGCATGCAAGTTGGAGATTAGAATATTTTATGTATTTTGGGTCATATTTTGTAGTTTTGGCCACATTTTATGGATATTGGTCATTATTTGTAGAATCAGTTAAGAAGTAGTTAAGAAGTTGTCTAAGTGGACCATGAATGTAAAGGCGCAAGCCTATAAGTAGATGTAGAATTGTAAGTGCTAGATATCTTATCGAGGATCCTTTGGAGAGCACTTGTGAGCACTTTTTGGAATCTTGTGATATATTGTGGTGATTGTGTGCTTTTCTCATGAATTGAGATCAGTTGACCTATGAACTATTTTGAGAATTTGTGGTTTTGTGCGGAAGTTAATATGACATGATGGAAGTTGAGTAGAATCCTTGTGTTATTTTTTGTTTTCTTGTTTTACTATCTTCTGCGAATCAATTATGAATGAAATGTGTATCTGCGACATGGATATGTAAATGATGTGATGTTTCCCTGCTTTAAATGATGTTATTATGTTGGATATGTTTGCGCATCAATATGGTTATTGCAGTTCTGGTGTTATAATGCGATATGTTAAATGATGATATGGTTATGTTAAAGCATAAGTTGAATGATCAGATGTGTTAATGTTGTGCTAAGTTGATAAGTAGATGCACATGGTCCTCTCCCATTCTGTAGAAACTTGGTTCTATCATCTCTCCCACAAACATCTCAGGTGAGACTTCATTCGCTCTGCAGGTGTTTCCCGACGGAGTAAAACCTGTTTGGGCAGGTGCTTAGGGAGATCACGATGGTTTGGGTGTCGATAGAGTGGGAACCCCTATCAACTAGTTTTGTTGACTGAGTTTGTCTCAAAAAATGGTTCCATTTCCAGGACCTTAGTGTGACCGAAGGGAGGACATGTTGTGGAATTCGACAAGACCAAAAATTCAAGATTGGTTTGACCAAAAGCTACAAGAATTTGCTGAGAAATAAAATCAGAACCATGGACTGAGGGTGAATAAGTGGCTGGCATGGTACATACACAACGGTCCACATGAGTATTTTTTCTCTGAATTTTCCATCATATTGTACAAGTGGTTGGCACGATTTACCTATCGCACGACAAATTTTCAAGGAGGTGAGCCAATGTCCTGGACCCCTGAATTGATCCAGGAGTTCCAGGAAGTCAAAAAAAATCATCGTGGGCTGTTGAAGTCTAGATTGATAGTATCTTGGAAGGCTATATCACCGAGTTCACGGTTGATACTACTAATTCCTGCATCGAAGCAGAAAGGAAATTTTTTAATGGACCAAGAGGTAGGTTCTTATTGTATTTGCAATTGTCAATTAAGATGCTCATCTGTGAAAAATTCATACTAAATATGCACATCGAGTAGTAGAACTCTGGTGTATGGGATCTATGGATACTGTGAAAAAAGGGGGGAGACGAATGGAATTATATGGGGTATATGGGTGCAAGTTATGATGAGACTATGAGGGAAGCTGAGGAAGAGAGTGGTATTACGAGGAAAGGAGAAAGTTTCCGACAAGAGAAGAGGCAGAGGACAGGGGAATGTCCTATTGTGATTGAAATGCAAGATCGCGAAGGAAGACCACACAGGAGGAAGTGACCCTACAGTGATGATGAGGACTACCAAAATACTCCTAGGGTAGAAACATGATCAACCCCCAACAACAATGTACCCACACCTCCGCGCACTACATCATAAACATGAAGAAACACAAGTTCAACATCAACTTGTCCAACGTGCTAGCAACAATTTAATAGTAGCAGATCAACAACTGTAGGAAGAAGGCCTAGGGTGGTGGGAGATGAGGCAAAGTTACCTTTGTTTAATGGAAATGGGATTGATGATCTAGAGAATTAATGGTTCATGTGTGAGGCAGTATGGACTGTCAAACAAACTGTGGATGACGATGTCAAGAAGGGCCAATTGGCAAAAAATATTCAGGGTCACGCACTTGATTGGTAAATGAAATTTATACAAGTTCCTATGGGGACTCCAACAAAACATTGGTTGAAGTGAGAAATGGAATAATCGAAGAGTTCAAAAAACCAAAATATGAAGCGCAATACATTACAAAATTGAAATAAACTAAGCAGTATCCAAATGAGACTATTTGGGATTTTCATGAAAGGTTCAAGACACTAATGGAAAGAGTTAGTTTTGAGATGAGCGACATTCAACATAAGGAATGGTTCATCACATCACTAATATCTCATATCAGACTACCATTGATGCAACATAATATTGTGACATAGAGCGAGGCTCTGGAGATTGCAATGAAATTGGAAGCTTCACCCATTGGAGAAAATGCAGTTGGTATGAACTAGATTTAGACGCAGTTGGAGAATTTAGTACTCTAGTTGCAAGATATCAAGAAAGGAAAAGAGTACTGCGAAGAAGTGTGGTGTGCCTAATGTTGCGTAGACAGACATACCAAGGATAATTGCTTAGATTTATGAAACTACCTGTTGTCAGGAGCTCCAAACCCATTGAGTTGTGGAAGTGTACCATGGTGTCGCATTTGTCAAGTATATGGGCATCGACATGAGGAATGTGGATATATGTAGAAGATGGTGACAAAGATGACGAAGTTATACTACTTGTTTTTCCACTCTGTTGGGCATGAAGATAAGGATTGTCACACATATAAACTACTTTAGGAAAGAACATATGACTCGTACTATATGAAGGGAGAGGTACAACAACCACAGCTGCAGCCACAGGTGGTACAACCACCACCTCAACCTCAGTTTGTACCGCAGCAGAACTGTAGATGAAATTTGTTCCACAATAACTGCAACAACAATTTACGCCACAACCATAGTATAATAATATACAGAGGTCAAATCCCCCACAACAACAGTTTAATCAACTGCAGTATCAACAACACAGAGGATTTCGTAGAGGATTCTAAGGAGGACAGGGAGGAGGTTTTGGTTGAGGAGGAGGATGAGGTCGCGCACAAGTACAATGTTATAATTGTGGTGTACTAGGACACTATCGAAGATATTTCCCACAGTTGCAGTGTACATGTATGTATTGTATAGCTATTGATCACACTGTTGAGAACTATCCACATCTGATCACAAGGTGGCAGGCAGGAAATGTTCCCCAATTGTAGAACCAGAACTAGTTGCAGAACTAGAACCAGTTGTAGAATCAGAACCAGTTGCAGAACCAGAATCAAGTGTAGAACCAGAACCAAATTACCATTCAAAACCATAATGCAAATCAGAATGTGAACCAACTAGTGAATCCATCGTTGACCCAGAACCAAGGACCGACAGTTGCGATGATATCGATAGAGCCCAGAATGTAGGATGTTGATGTTGCTGTCGTCACTTGTAGAGGTGGGACAACTGGAGAAGATATCCCACATCCACAAGTTTGAATAGTTGGGAAGAAGAAGGTGTAGTTCAATATCGATGCTGAGAAAGACACATTCTTTGAAGCATGCAATGTGATCGGAAGAAATCCAGGTAAGTTACCTGTTTATGACATGCCCACTTCTTTTGATTCAATCTTGGAAGCAAGACCATCGTGAAAACATGGTACCTTGCAGAAATTATTTGAAAGTTCTTTATTGTTGGCAAGAAATCCTGATGCTCTTGTTGAGATTGAGAATCTGTTGCATCGACCTGCTAAGGGACGGAAGGATTCTGCGGTGAATTACTTGCATAAGAAAAAGACAGGAAAAGAGATGTGCATGAACATTCAGATTGGGGATTATGAGTTAGATTCAGTAATTTTGGATCTAGGCTCATATGTCAATATTCTAACAAAATAGACATGGTAGAAGATGGGGAGGCAAACACTAGGATGGTCTCTTGTGTAGCTATGATTGGCTAATCAGGTCAAAGTAACATTGATCGGGCATGTTTCATAGCTGGTAATGGATGTTGAGGGAATGAAGAATTATGCCGATTATGATGTTATTGAAGTTGTTGATGGTAGAGGCTCCTATCCTACATTGTTGGGGATTGGATGGGCCAATTATAGTATGGCATTGATCAATTTTAAGAAGCGTATGATGACATTTGTGAATCAAGACATCATAGTCATCGCTCCGATGGATCCAAATGAAGGGAGAATACACGTTGATCTAGTAAATGATGAATTTTTCAAAGGATGGGATCATGCATATAACATTTCAGAAGATTACATCCATCCAATTGCTGATGGGGAACTTGGTTGGTGCAACGCTATATCTGTGTCTTCTGATTTTGATGATGCTTTAGAGAACTGGCAAAACCACTTGCATGAGGTGTCGCTAAGAAAATGCATATTGATTACACAGTCACTGTGGCACGTCATGACTGAGACTATTGAATTACTAGTATATGAAGGACTACCTGAGTTGTCCGAGTTTCTATTGGAATTTGAAGATAAGGTGTCAGAGCCACAGTGATTGCTGGCATTGAAGGAAGCACTAGAGGCTACTCCAGCATGATGGTGGGATACCCACAAGAAGTCAATCATTGGATGGTTATAGTGTTGAATATTTATGACAGTTTGCATTGGAGATACAGAAGTGTACAACATAGGAAGGTACGATGGATGAAATGGTCCCAGTGATCATCTGATTGAATGTCATACCTTGTGGGCATTGCGAACAAAGGATGAGTGGGTCCATGCCTTTTTTCACACGTTGGATGAAATTCCACGACCTTGGTTTGTATCAGCTGAGTTGCGTAGAGAAATCACTACCTAGGAGGAATTGACAGTTTTCTTCACTCACAAATTCAGTTTCGTGGATGCCAATCCAGATGTTCATAATGTGCTACAACTCATCCACAATGTTGTTCTGGAGGTAGTACTAGTTGCATATCTAGTGGATCTGCATGCGAATTGTTAGATGTAGTCAATGATAGAATGTTACAATGTGACTCGAGGACCTAAGGATGATGATTATCTATGGAATATCAGTATTACAGAAACAAATGGGAGTTGAGATGTTGCAGCACCTGATGTATCGACGGATCCGATGAATCAACCATTAAAGATCGGGAAGGTCAACATTGGGATAGAGGAGAACCCAAAGTTTGCAAATGTTGGGGACTATTGGGATGAACAGACCATGGAAAATATCATAGATCTGTTGCATGAATTTCAAGATTTATTCCCTACGAGGTTTTTCGAGATGAAGGGGATACTAGGAGATTTAGGGGAGATGAAGATTCCATTGAAGCCATACATGAAAACATTAAGGCAGATTCTGTATCATGTGAATCCATGATATAAGGAGAGGGTCAAATTTGAGCTTGATAAAATGTTGGACGCTGGAATAATCGAACTAGTCAAAGAATCAGAATAGATAAGTCCTATGGCGGTCCAAGATAAAAGGACAGATGAGGTTCAAATTTGCGTGGATCTGATAAAATTGGATGATGCATGTATGCATGACCCATTCCCAACACCATTCATTGATGAAGTTATAGAAGCAGTAGGAGGTCAAGAAATGTATTCCTTCACGGATGGATTTTCTGGCTATCACTAGATGAGGATCGCAAAATAGGATTGCCACAAGAAATTATTTATTACTGAATGGGGTTGTTTTCAGTACACTGTGATGCCATTTTGGCTGAATAATGCACCTATGATATTCTCTCGGGCTATTGTCGCTGCATTCAAATATTTTATTTAGAAGTTCCTACAAGTTTACATGGATGACTAGACAGTTTATGGATTGATCAGAGACCATCTGGAAAACTTGTGACTGATGCTGGAAATATTTTGATATCATCATATCACACTGAACTCAAAGAATTGTATTTTATGTGCACCTTTTGGGATGGTGTTGGGTCACATCGTGTGCAAGCAATGACTGTTGGTTGACCCCGCAAAGATGACGTTGTTTTTTAGTTTGCCGCCGCCTATGAATGTGAATATTCTTAGAGTGACGTTGGGGAACATTAGGTATTATCACAAATTCATACGAGGTTATGTTGTGATCACAAATCCTATGGAAAATTTGCTAAAAAAGGATGTTGCATTTGTATGGAGTCAAGAGTGTCAAGACAGTTTTGATACACTGAAGGCCAAGATGGATTCCACACCAATCATAATTTTTCCTGATTGGAATAAGGAGTTTGTTGAGGTGGATGATAGGCCTTTTCATATGTCATCATACATTAAATAAATATGTTAAGTTAATCCTTATTGCATGATAAGTTGGAGCAGGTGCAACCACTCCATACATCTACAAAATGTATAAATACACCAACTGATTATGAATAAAGTGGTTAAACATTTGTCCATCTTATTTGTTGGTTAATTTGTTTATATTTCTTATCTTTCTTTGCTTGAATGTGATGTGAAAGCACAACTTACAACATATGGCACCATTTCCTTCCTCGAAGCGATATGGGTGACAACAACAGTGTTTGGGGGATGGTTTGAACCTAAATGAAAATAGGAAGAAAAAGAAACCCTGCAAGGAAATGAATGTTAATCGTTGGTGGATATCGTGATGAAAATTATTCGACGAAAAATATACTTGGACAAGTGAAAATATAAGTGATCAAGCACACAATTATTTAGTTACTTACGGTCAGAGAAAGTAAAAATATTATACAAATCTAAAGACCTGTTTAAAGAATGAAATGATGAATCGAACAAATAATGCATTGAATATCTATTTATCTAGCCTATGATTTTGTCTCATTGAAATTCTTGGCTGCATTAGATGATAAACATATTTTGGACATTATGTCTTAAACAAGTTGATTATCATGCACAAATTCTGGAAGTAAAATATGATTGCAAAGGATTTGATGTTCACTATGGAGGGTTTCGAAAACCTGCATGCAAAATACCAAAGAAGATCATCGGTTATTCTGAGACTACTGAAGAAGAGCCCCGGCGATGTTTGTCGACAAGCACCAACGAGATCTCGAAGAAAAGCTAATTCATTTTTTTTTGGTCGGAGATATGTAATTAAAATTTTAGCTATCATGCAAAGAAAACCCATACAAGTTGTATCATCTTGGAGACATATGGATTCTTGCTTCAATATCTGTAATATAACCACTATCAGTGGCCAAACAAAACTTGTCGATAAAAAAAATGCTACAAGGAACTATTATTTTCACCAAGCAATTTCATCGAGCTATTTGAAGGAAATCAAAGAATTCATCAACTTCATGTTGGCCTCGACCATGGGACTTCTATTACTGTTAAAATGATTATAAATAAGAATATATCCATGGGGATCAAGACTACCGATTGTCAAGATCACCGAATAATGGAGATTATCGACTGTTTCAGACCGAATTCGTCGACCAGCCATTGATACGCACATCTATACACTTTCTGTTCGCCTATTGATTAGTCGTTGCTCAAACACCTTGACATGCAATAGAGAAATATTTGTAGATAATTTGTCTCGGATAACCAATAGGTTATTTCTCATGAGTTAGGTGATGTCTACAAAGAGAAACTATAAATTTGTTCAGAAATCGACAGCTAATCTTAGTCCATCGTTTGAGCTCATTCTTATTGTATCAACCCATCTTTGCTTATGTGGTTGATCATCTAATTGGTCGATATGATGAATCTAGAATATGCAAAGTCTAATGTTACACAAACTAGGCCAACTCATAAATTAATGTCAAGGAGCCACCCAATTGCTTTTGTCGTTCCAAATATTGTTGACTGAAAAATATACATCTAATATGTCTAGAAGTATGCCTGTCAGCACATTGTTATTCGACATAGTAAGATTCACCTGTCAGTTATTTTATGTTATCATATTTTATATGGATGCACTTTTTGTATGGCCAACCCTTTGTGAATTTTTTGTTGAAGTATTCAATCAATATGAATGTTGGCCAGGTGGTTTGAATTAGTTGAGGTGTTGAGTTGATGGAATTATAAATTTTTATATAGTCGCAGATTAAAAAAAAGAAAAAGTGTGAGTCAAGTCTATATTGCAATAAGTGAGTCTTCTTAAAATTTTGAAGTCAAGAGGGGGTTAAACGTGAGTCTCTTTTAAGGCAAGGAATCCCCTCCATTTTATGTAAATAAAGTTGGTCTCTCTAGCCAACCATTGTCAGTCGAGTCGAGTCAGTCAAAGTACAAGCAGGTACAAGTAGTTGGATTTTACTACGATCAACAACCGAGCATACACATTTTAACCTATAGGCTTTTTAAAATATGACAATTACATTCAAGCATATATCCTACACTGACATAGAAAATGGATCCAATGAGACATGATGACAATGTACTTAAATCCCTCAACATCGAAATGTTGAAACTGTTCCTAGGTTGTGACCTTAAAAATCCAGAAGATTGAGAGATGGTGTAGAATGTCAAAGAGACAAAAGGACCCGCATTCCTGAGTTGATGGATATGAGCTCCAATCAGATGATCTAGGGTGAGGATTTAAACCAAAAGACCTCATTGTAGAAGAGGAAAGTTGATCGCCATTGTGAGAGGGCTAGACTTCGATGGCCTACTACCAGATTGAAGACGAAGGCTCAAGAGTAACGAGTCATAGTAGAACCTTGTACACATATTTCTTCCTATCAAACTAGTGGTTTTTTCTGCCGAGTTACCTATATAGACCGGTATGTATTGTTGACGCACAATGAGCACTACTTTTGTAGGAGCAAAGACCTAGGATGTTGATGCATATTTCTTTGTTCTCTTCAGGATGAAGAAATGTTTTGTTGGTGGGGGAGATGTTGAGGTGGCTGATAGTCCTTTCCTATGTCATTATACATTAAATAAATATATTAAGTTAATCCTTAATGCATGATAAGTTGGAGTAGGTGCAACCTCTCCAACCATCTACAAAATGTATAGATACACCAACTGATTATGAATAAAGTGGTTAAAATTTTTCTCATATTCTTTGTTGGTTACTATGTTTATATTTGTTATCTGTCTCTGCTTGAATGTGATGTGAAATCACAACTTACAACAGAGTTCCACGTTCATGTGGACGCATCGTCCATTGCACCGGGAGTGGTGTTCACGCAACCAGGAGGAGATCTTGATCACCCAGTTGCTTTTGCTAGTCGGAAGCTGTCGTTTGCAGAGAAAAAATATACAGACATAGAGAGAGAAGATTTGGAAAAGATTATGTGCTGCAAAAGTTTAGGAATTACCTATTGGGTGGTCATTTCAAGATGTTCACGGACCATTCTACTTTGAAATACCTAGTCAATAAGCCTGTGTTGGGGGGGAATATATGCCATTGGATACTTCTTTTTTAGGAATTTGATTTTGAGATAATTGTGAATTTGGGTCACTTGAATGTTGGCCCTGATAATTTATCCCAATTTGAGACAGGTGAGGAACCAACAAACATTGAGGACGGATTTCCAGATGCACAGTTGTTCAGAATTAACATGGTTGATGATTATTATGATAAAACAATTTAGTTTTTGGCGATGGGAACCACACCAGAGGACCTTACTACAATTCAGAGGAAGTAGTTGGTGGTTAAGGCTATGAAATTCTATTTGATCGCTGAAAAACTCTATAAATTAGGACAAGATGAGATTTTGCAGCGATGTGTCCTACCGCATGAACAAGGGAAGATTCTGGTAGAGGCACATTAAGGGGTTACTAGTGCACACTATGGAGGTTGTGCTATTGCAAGGAAGGTGCTTCATGCAGGGATTTGGTGTCCCACTCTTCATAATGATGCAATGGATTATGCATGAACCTGCAATGTCTATCAATGTACTGGAAAACCATCAAGGAGGGACGAGATGCTGTTGGTACCTCAGGTGACATTGCAGCCATTTGATAAATGGGCGGTGGACATTAGAGGAAATTTCAACTCAAAATGGGCCTCCTAAAATGAATTAATAAAATAATAGTTAAAATAATAAAATAATATTTATTAATTTTGGAGGAAGAAAAGAAAAAAACTAATTTTTTGTTTGTATTTTTGACATATCTCCCCGTGTTTTTACTCAAAATTGAATTGGGAGAGCTCGTTGGATGTGGAATTAAATTCTGCATCCAACGAGTACCCACTCGGCATACTTTTGATGGACCCTGCTACCCCAAAAACAAGAAATACCTAAAAAAATGGAATGATGACATCGTCATTCCATTTTTTTAGGTATTTCTTGTTTTTGGGGTAGCAGGGTCCGTCGAAAGTATGCTGAGTGGGTACTCGTTGGATGTGGAATTTAATTCCACATCCAACAAGCTCTCCTGATCGAAATTTGAGTCAAAACATAGGGAGATATGTGTTGGGCTATAGGGCAGACCCAGGTTTTATACCTTTAACTTCGCACCAACAAAAGACCCACAGAGTTGGCCCTTTCAGCAACAACCTACGAATAGGTTGCAGTCTCACCCGAAACAACTATGGGGTGCCGCAGAACCAGATTTCTACAAGCAAAAGAGGGATATTACTATACCTTTATCTTTTAACATATTATAAATATAAATCACAGAGCTTAACATTCACTTATTTAGCTTCGCGGTTAGATAAACAAACAGTGCCTTGCACAACCCTTTACTGGGAATTCACAGTGAAGTTATTATCTAGCAGTGATCTTTATTTATCAGATATATAGATATTAATGCATGAAAGAACACAACATAAACAACACACAGAACCACGACACAAGATATAATGTGGTTCACCCCCAGTGTAGGGGTTACGTCCATAGAACTATGTTTTATTCAATCTTTCTACAAAAAACCCAGTTTTGATCTGCACACTCAGCTACAGATCCCTTTAGTCCTCAAAGCCGTGCACACAGCTACAGGCCTCTGTGCACATAGCTGCAGATTTCCTTACCACCCAAAAACCCTCTATGCACACAGCTGCAGAGGTCATCCATGTACATAGCTGGGACTAAACCTTTTATTACAAAATCAGCCTTAGCTTCACATCAATTCCTTTTACATAAAAAGCTAACCTCACTTACTTGCAAGAGTGCCTATTTAAACAACGCACTATTACAAAACCATGGACTTAAACCATGGGCACCCCGAATCCTAAACCCTGGATTTAAACCATGGGTTTATTACAAAATAAGGTTTTTGACTCAGCCCCGACACCCCTAAGACTATTTTGAGCTGTAGATCCGCTTACAAACTCCCAAAACCCGTGGAGTTATCCACCTTAAGGACCATTAGGGTGCGAGCCCCAACAGGCCCCTAAGACTCACCAGTGGCCCGTCCCAGGACACTCAGCTACTTTTCTGGTGTTAGAATCTTGTTGGCGAAGCCTGGTGCACTACTTGCTAAAGCCATACATGCAGTTGCTGGCTGGTTGTTCCTTTGCTTTGTGAATTACTGGTTAAGGCCTTTTGGATCTATCAGTGATCCCATCCTTCGATCCACTTGTCGAACATTTGACCATCCACAACTTAGGGTCCCTAGAGTTGTGTGTCAAGGTGCATAAGACAAATAGCCACCGTGGTTCTGTCAAACCAGGAGGATACATCTTGGGATGTTTCATAGTTTTTCTATGAAGACCAGTGTTGTTCTTTGTGCGGCATAAAGCACACTTTTGCCTTTCTTCCGACCCCATAGAGTGAACTTCTTCCTTTCTTTGTGCCTTGGTCGAGCATGGCTACCTAGTTGGATTACTTAGAAGGTTCAACAGACCTCTTTCCCTGACCACTCATAATAACTTCTGGACTTCACGGTCATTCGACATAGTGGTAGCTGAAGAAGCGCAAAGACATGCACAATGCATGAGTCTCAGGACGATGTAGCTTCTTATAGAATCCTGAAACAGAATCTGTCATCATGGTGTATTAATGACACCGAATCTGATGAAGTGTCGGCAATCTTGTCCACACGGTTCCATATTTTCCCAAGATCTCATTATTGCAGGCAGTGAGGGCAGTTCGCGTACCGGTGCTGCCAAGTCTAGTTTGTCCCATCCGTCACATTTTAAGCTGCGACACACTTTTAATCTCCGACATAACTGCTAGCTTCAGCTTCGCCTTGACAAGAACCTTCGACACAATATTAACCTTCGAACTTTGACAGTCTTCCACACTTCATAGTTTTGAGGACAGCTTCATTATAGTCTAGCACCCAATTTCAACTGTTCTTGGTACTTAGACTGTCCTTCCTGGGGTTACTTCTGATTAGGAGGTCCTGGCCTGTCCATATACTTCTTTAAACGACTGCCATTTACCATAGAGGGTAAAATTTCTCCATTCAACTTAGCTAACTGGACTGCTCCTCCATCAGTAACTCTTTGCACTATGTATGGTCCTTTCCAATGTGTCTTAAACTTACCCAGGAATTTCATGAATTTGCTGTCATATAAGAGCACAAGATCACCCTGCTGGAACTACTTCTTCTTGATATGTCTATCATGCCATGCTTTTTCTCAAGCTTTCTGCACTTGCTGCTGGAACCCTGCAATAAATCTGTCCTCTTCAAGTTCTAGTATCTTTGTCAGCCTTTCTGTTATTATCGCTAGGTCATCCATCTCTATGAAAGCAGATATTCTAAGGCTAGGAATAATGTACTCCATGGGCATGACTGCTTCTTTCCCATAGACCAACCTAAAAGGTGTATGGCCTATCAATTTATTGCAGGTAGTCCTATAAGCCCATAGTAATGCTGGAATTCTAAGATCCCAGTCATTTCTGTTAACGTTGCAAACCTTCATCAGAGCCTGTTCAAGGATATTGTTAAAAGCTTTGACAGTCCCATTTGCTTGTGGATGATAGGCAATACTCTTCTGATGGTATACCTGAAATTCTTCAGTCAATACTTTAATAGTCTTATTTAGAAAATGTGAGCCCTGATCACTCATAAGTACTCTAGGACACCCAAATCTGGACAAGATGTTATCGAAGATGAACTTTGCAGCTGTAGTAGCACTATAGTTCTTGACTGGTTGAGCTTCGGCCCATCGAGTGAGGTAATCAGTTGCTGTAATAATGTATCTTGCACCTGACTTCTTCGCGGGGGGGGTTGATAGGTCCAACAAAATCAATAGCCCATTTGTCAAAGGATTGTAAAGTTACCTGTAGAACCAGAGGCATCTCATCCCTCCTGAATGGTTTACCCGTCCTTTGACAGATGTCACAGCTTTGGCAATATTCTCTTGCAACTTTGTGAATTGTGGGCCACCACAATCTGGCTGTCAGAATATTCTGTGCTGTAGCTTTTCCTGCATAATGACCTCCCACTGCCCCAGAATGCCTCAACCAAAATTAACAGCTTTTCATGTTCTAGGACACATCTACGCAGTATTTCATCTGGTCCCATCTTATATAATTGTCCTGCTATTAAGGTAAATTCAGCTGCGTGAACCACCTGCTGCTTCTTCTGTTGTGTTGTCATCTCGGCTGGTGGAAACCCTGTAGACAAATACTGAACATTATCCTGAAAGTATTCATCAACCATCTGGATGGAAAACAACTAGGCATTAAGAAGACCCTCATCCAAGCTGGTAGGTTCTTCTCCCAACTCAAGCCTCGACAAGTGGTCAGGTCCTAGGTTCAATCTTCCTGGTTTGACTATGATCTGAAAGTCATATTCTTGAAATAGAATCAGCCATCTACATATCCTTCCACCTAGCACAGGCTTGTTAACCAAATACTTCAAGGCAGAATGGTCAGTAAACATCTTAAAATGAGATCCTAACAGATAATGTCGAAATTTCTGTAATGCATAAACCATAGCTAGACCTTCTCGTTCTATTGTAGTATAATTTTTCTCTGCTGTGGAAAATTTCCTACTTGCAAAAGAAATGGGGTGATCAATATTACCTTCACCTGACTGGGTTAATACTATACCCAGAGCAATGGAGGATGCATCAACATGCACATGAAATTCCTTATTCCAGTCAGGGAATACTAAGATGGGAGTAGTTACCATCTTTTCCTTCAAAATATCCAAGCTTGCTTGACACTCAGGTGTCCATTCGAACTTAATGTATTTCTTCAACTTCTTTTCCATCGGAGTAGTAATCTGAGCATACCCTTTAATAAATTTCCTGTAATATCCAGTATGACCAAGTGTAGTGCGAAGTTGTCTAACAGATGTTGGAGGTGGCAGGTTCACAATAATAGCTATCTTCACCGGATCCATCATCAAGCCTTGTTTACATACAATGTGACCTACCAGAATCCCAAAAGGTGCACAAAAGATACACTTTTTCAAGTTCAAGGAAATCTGGTGCTGTCTACATTTATCCAGCATAAGTCTTAAACTAGTTATATGGTCTTTTAGTAGCCCAAAGATAGTCCAATCATCAAAGTAAACTTCTAAGAATTTATGTATATATTCCTTAAAGGCAGAGATGACTACTCTAGAAAATATAGCAGGTGCATTCTTCAATCCAAAGGGCATAACTGTATACTGAAAGGATCCCATTTCTGTAGCAAAGGTTGTCTTATGTCGATTCTTTGGAGCAATTTTGATCTGATGGTAACCTAAAAATCCATCAGTAAAAGAGTACACTTATTGACCCCCGACATTGTCTAACACTTCATTTGTGAAGGGCGTGGGGAAAGGATCATGTAGACAAGCATCATTCAGCTTCCTTAGATCAACACAGATTTGGATTTCACCCTTAGTCTTCTTCTCTTGCACCACCATAGGACTGACCCACTCAGATTCCTCAACGGGCTCAATAATTCCTGTAGCAAGCATCTTATCCATCTCCATCCTAACTTTTTCCTTGTACTTAGGGTTCAACCTATAAGGACGTTGTTTCACACTCTTCGCGTCGGGTTTCAAGGGGATCTTTATGACTCTTATATCAACCAGGATACCTTTCATCTCTGAAAACTTTGTTGGAAATAGGTCCTGATATTCATGGATAAATTGGGTCACTTTGCTTACCATTTCGTCGTCCCAATAATCTCCAATGGTAGCATGCTTAGGATATTCTTCTGAGACAATGTTTACAGTTCGCGTCTTCAGGGGCTGTGTCAACTCAGGAACTGTGACTACTGGTCCATGAACTTCGCAGTGGCCTTCTGACTCCAGAATATCAATGTTGCGCTGATCATCATCCTCATCAATTGCGAGGTTATAACATTCGACTGCATTAGCTTCTTGTGCCTTCCATTCCGGTTGGTATTCTACTATCTCTTGGTCATCAAAAACCTTAGTATGGATCAACCTAATAGCTGCGTCTAAAGCAGGGCGAACCTCATTAGTAGAAAATGTCAATACAAAACTGTCAATAAGAGTATCCCAACTTATAGTACCCCGGCGAAGCTCGAATTCCGCATACCAATTCTTTGCAACAAGATCCAAGGTATGCATGAACCTATGTACCCACTCTGTACGAGGTACATGCTTCCAGGCTTCGTAACATTGCTCCAAGTGCTTTTGAGGGTTAGTCTTACCATTAAATCTGCGCCGAACCTCCTGGGGTTGATCCATGAATCTCAGGCGAAGGGACTGTTGGCAAACTTCCCAACTATGAATGTACTGTTTGTGACCATTCCACCATCTGGCTGCTGTGGCTCTGAATGCTAAGTCCAAAATCTCCATTTTCTATGAGTTTGGTATCTGGGCTGAGAATTGCTCAATAAATTCTTCTGGGTTTGTCAAACCATCAAAAACAGGTAATGGTCTTATCTGTGAGCCAAGCCATCTAAGAGACTTGGTAATTCTTGCACAATGGTGGCCATGTAGCTAATATAATCTGTTCTGCCAATTCTCTAGACCATCATTTGAATCCGTCATACAGGAGCTGTCACATTGCCAATCCATAATACCTTATGCATTAGGATCAACATAATCTTCTTCCTTCACTGTAATACTGTAGATATGGTCCAACACATCCTGATCTTCATCTCGGAGGGGTTCTGTGTACCTTTCTCCTTGGGAAGGATCCAATGGGACTATGACTCTCAAATATTTTCCTTCAAAATTCATCTGTCTCTTCTTAAGGTTAATAACTGCAGAATTTGCCATTGCCCACTCAATACCTAACAAGGCTGGATAGGGATTGCTGTCGTCAATGATCTCAATAACTTCTAAGTCTGCTACAGTACAGACACCATCAATATCTATTGGGACATTAGGGAATCGTCCTAGGGGCACAATCTTCTGCTGATTGGCTAATCTCAACTGTATAGGTGACCAGTCAAGGGTAGGTTTTCCCATTTGTTCCCAGGCCTGTTTGGTTAAGACATTTACCTCTGATCCTAGATCCAAAATAACATCAGTCATATCATATTCTCCTATCTGAGCATTCAATCTCATTTCCCTACCAGTTCTTCTGACTCTATGAACAGCTTTTTCCTAACCAGACCCTTGTTGAGGTTCGCAGGAAGCAATAACTTTCTGCAACTCACTTAAAGCATTCTGATTTCTTAAAAGTTTCAGACAACTCTGTAAAAAGGATGACAGTGTACTTACTTTATCCGTCGAAGCTTCTTGCAGCTGCGACTTCTGCTGATGTGGATGCGCAGGTGCTACTACTGGGCTAGAATCCACAAAATCTTTCTTGGCTTCCATGAATGTCTCCTTTTCTCTTTCAATATCAAAGGTGAGGACTTTCATGGGGGCCTTATGAACCCAAGCCTCATCAAGTTGTTTCTCAGTAGGCTGTATCTGCGTCGTAGCTCCACTTCAGGTAACAACATTAATTGCTGGGGTAGGTCTTTACTCAACGAAAATTATCTGAAGATTCTGAGTGGGGGCACTGTTTCTTTCCTGAATCTTAGCTATCAACTATGGGCACTACTCGATCACATGATCTACTGCTCGGCAATACCGACATGTCGTAGTTGGGTTCTGACAGTCGCGAGCCAGATGTCCGGCCTGGTTGCAGTTATAACACACCACCTGACCACGACCCCTGCCAGCCATGCCACCATGACCACGGCCTCCAAAACCACCTCTACCTGATACACCACCGCGGTAGCCATAGCCATCATTACTCTGTCCCTTATCTTGTACCTGATAGGCATCGTAGGTGCATTCTCTCATGAGGTCATAATTGCGACACTCATCTTCAGTATGTCCTGCGGACTTATAGAATTTGCAGTAAGGGTTCTTGGGTACTTGTCCATACCTCTGTAGCAGATAGCAGTCTTCAGGTTGATGATGCCCTGTTGTTCTGCAAATCTCACAATAAAGAACTTGTGGGGTAAACGAGTTTGGCGTACCAGTATTCAGGTAATTTCTTACCACAGGGAACTGTTCCTTGGCATGACCTTCGGTGTGACATTGTGCACACCAAACCTCTTCGTGAACGATTTTTCCTTATTTCATATCCCAAAGCTCCAGAGCCATCGCTGCCAAATGTGCTTGAATTTGAGCAATACCATAATTATCTGTGACAGGAGTGGTTTCAAGCTTCATCGCGATTTCCAGAGCCTCCTGCTAGTCAGCAACCTTCTATTGCATGAGTGGAGTTCGGATATGCGGTAGCAACGCTGCAATGAACCATTCCTTGTGCTGCGCAAGTCCAATGGGGAAACTGACTTGGTCTAGCAGAACTTTGAATCTTTGATCAAAGTCCCACACTGATTCTCCATGCCTCTCCTGAATCTCTTTCAATTCAGTGATACACTGCGACTTGGATTTCGGCTTCTTAAATTCCTTTATCATTGTTGCTTTTATGTCAGCCAATGCATGGTTATGAGTGCTGGAGAACTTCATGAACCAGGTCAAAGCACGGTCTCTGAAAGAATTAACCAGCTACGCTCTTTTTGTATCTTGATCCGTAATGGACTTAGCAGTCCACACTGCTTCACATAGAAACCAGAAC
>LPNX010543369.1:3819-51845 GCA_001517045.1 Pseudotsuga menziesii | reverse complement strand
CCAATAGCATTTTAATTCGCAAACTAAATGAATTCAAAAACTTACCCCTTGGTCCTTTGAAAAACTACCGCTCGGCTTCACTAAAGGAGGTACTCGTGTCGATGGCAAACTCTGTCACAAATGCTTCAAGGGTTCACGTTGTCCAGAAATCAACAGCGCGAGATATCTCGTTGTTCACCCTTTTTAGTAAATTAATTCTTGCGGGGGTCCATGTAGGAGATTGGCGTGCTTGGAAGTTCATCCTTCGCTCTGTTAACCTGGATAACCACTGGTGCAACTCTATGTGGATACTACCAAATAAAATTTCATAAATGTCACAAAAAACATACCTTTGTAAAAATTCGTTTGCACTACAACGTGGATCTTTGTTCTCTTGCTCAACAAATTTCAGATAAGTCTCATCAAGCCAATCACCGATTTCCTTCACAGAGGGCCTCCAGAACATAGCCCTCAAGGTACGACGTAAACCCCTCTTGAGCAGATACTGAGTTCAACCAGCAATGGAACCAATTTGTTGGGCTATAGGGTAGACCTAGTTTTTATACCTTTAACTTCGCACCAACAAAAGACCCACAGAGTTGGCCCTTTTGGCAACAACCTGCGAACAGGTTGTAGTCTCACCCGAAACAGCTATGGGGTGCCGCAGAACCAGATTTCTGCAAGCAAAAGAGGGATATTACTGTACCTTTAGCTTTTAACAGATTATAAATATAAATCACAGAGCTTAACATTCACTTATTTAGCTTCGCGGTTAGATAAACAAACAGTGCCTTGCGCAACCCTTTACTGGGAATTCACAGTGAAGTTATTATCTAGCAGTGATCTTTATTTATCAGATATATAGATATGAATGCATGAAAGAACACAACATAAAAAACACACAGAACCATGACACAAGATATAACGTGGTTCACCCCCAGTGTAGGGTTACGTCCACAGAACTGTGTTTTATTCAATCTTTCCAAAAAAACCCCAGTTCTGATCTGCGCACTCAGCTGCAGATCCCTTCAGTCCTCAAAGCCGCGCACACAGCTACAGGTCTCTGCGCACACAGCTGCAGATTTCCTTACCACCCAAAAACCCTCTGCGCACACAACTCCAGAGGTCGTCCACACACACAGCTGGGACTTAACCTTTTCTTACAAAATCAGCCTTAGCTTCGCATCAATTCCTTTTACATAAAAATCCTAACCTCACTTACTTAGAAGAGTGCCTATTTAAATAGCGCACTATTACAAAACCATGGACTTAAACCATGGGCACCCCGAACTCTAAACCCTAGATTTAAACCATGGGTTTATTACAAAATAAGGTTTTTGACTCAGCCCCAACACCCCTAAGACTATTTTGAGCCGTAGCTCCGCTTACAAACTCCCAAAACCCGCGGAGTTATCTACCTTAAGGACCATTAGGGTGCGCGCCCCAACGATATGTCAAAAATACAAACAAAAAAAGTAGTTTTTTTTATGATAGCTATCCCCAAATTTATATTAAAAAAGTGTTTAAGACCTATACGGTATTTCAAATTTAAAGCAACTTCATTGGCTAACACATGATGACATGGAATTTGAATGAAAGTTAAAAGGCCCATTTTGAGTTGAAATTTCCTCTAATGATTTGTGGGACCAATCAACCCACCTGGAAAGTGAATTGGTACACGATACATCATTACTGAAACATAATATTTAACACAATGGGTGGAGGCCACACCTGTCATGGATTTCAGCGCTACGACAACAACATGGTTCATGTTTGACAACATTGTGACTCAAATCGGGTGCCCAAGGGTATTGATGAGTGACCAGGGGAGTCACTTCATCAATCACACAATCATTGCATTGACAGAAGAGATTCAGATACAACATAAGAAGAGTACCCCATATCATCCCCAAGCGAATGGGATAGTGAAGGCATTCAAGAAGGTGTTGGAGAATGCACTTACAAAGGTATGTAACTCCAACTGCGATGAATGGGATTTGAATATTCTAGAAGTCTTGTGGGAATATCACACCACTTGCAAGAGATTGACAGGAAATACACCATTCAAATTGGTGTATGGGCAAGAGTTGGTCATGCCTCTAGAATACATTGTTTCGAGCTTCCGTATCATAGAAACAACGGGAATGGATGACGAGGAAGCATTAGAAGAATGAGTGGAATGGTTGGTGTATATCGAGGAAGAATACTTTGTTTCAGGGTTTGACTAGTGCATTGAGAAGGATCGACAAAAATATTGGCATGATCAGCACATAAAGAACAAACAGTTTCAACAAGGATACTTGGTGCTGTTGTATGACAACAAGTTCATGAGGCATCCAAGTAACTTATAGATGCATTGGATTAGTCCATATCTCATTAATTCCATTACTTTAGGAGGTGTAGTTCAAATGCAACAGTTAGATGGTGCGATGCTACCAAAGCTAGTGAATGGTAGCAGGATAAAGCCCTATAGGACGATCCTGGAACCGCGCAATGCTTGAGGCACCACACAATGAAAAAAAAAAAGAGAAGAATGAATAGATAGAAGGAGAGCACACTAGGAGGAAGTGGATGCGCAAGTAGGAGAGTTGGTATCACAGTTAGGGATCCATTCCATGACAGTTGTAGGGATGTGGCATAGTCAAATCAATAATAAATGTAGACAGTTAAAGTAGCTAATCGCCAACGCTTGTGGACAAGATGTGTATTGATGGTGGATCCTACCATTGGATTGATAGGATCGATGATAGATTTGGGTAGTTAATGCATGATTTGGTCATGATGAGGAAAAATAGATTGCCTTGATGTTATAAAAATGGGTTGGATGTGGTTGGAAGATGCCATTGTGCAAAGTGTGAATTGAGCAGAGCTGTAGTGAAGTGAGTTGAGAAATATTGAGTCGAGTTGCAGAGCAGTATTGCAATGAGTAAGTTTCCAAGTGAGGTGAGGTCAACTTCCCATCAAATATTTGTGGGGAACTGGTGCAACATGTAGAGTGAACCTATCACAGTTGAGATTTCAAGTGAAAGGGAATCACCAGTCGGCCCAGTAACCATTGAGGAGGAAGTCACAAGTATGTTGATGGGATCATCATCGGTGTCGGAGAAGAAGAGGAAGGGATATAATCCTATCTCCCTGATGACAAAGAAGAGGAAGACTAGAACTTCTACGAGGGCACAAGAGTAGGAAGCCGCATAGACAGGTCCATGAATTAGCAGCTCGTGTAGGGGTGTCCACTAAGGATATCCCTAGGTATGTACCTCCCTGTCAGACCGGTGCGCAGCCCAAGAAGCCCACCAAGAATCAGAAGTACCAAGTAAATATTCTAGCGATAACATAGGGGATGGTATGCACCACATACATTGTTCCTGTGCTAATGTAGATGAAGTATGCTAACCATGGCTTGATCGCAGTGGAGGATGTTACAAAGGAACCATATGTACCAATGGTAGCAGTAGGAGGCAGCCCAACATAACACATTTCGTAGGACTGGACACATGGGTTGAATAAAGTGAGACTATTGGGATTGATTAACATACCACATTTTGCGCTACTGAATGAGGTGAATGCATGTGTAAAGCAACTTTTGGCTTGTTTTCATGGCAGGACGTTGTGGCTAGAAAAACTAGTCGCGGTTATGGTACAATTAATTTCAGAGATCACAGTTTTTCCTATGGATGGGCCAGACCCTTCGTAGTATTTTAGAGGGAAATATAATGACAAAAGGATTGCAGCGAGGTTAAAGAAGAGATATGGGTTGCAGCACGACAAGCGGGTATACCGTGTCGACAAGATCAATGACCAGGCGATGCGCATCGGAGCAAGGATTTTGGCCAACAAAGCGGTTAGGAAGAACCTCCCCATCCAATGTAATTCAAGGGTTATTGCATGTGTAGAACAATGCACGGAAGGCATACAAATGAATTGGTCGTTGTTTTTGCTTAACCGGTTGATGGAGGATGCAGTGGCTGTCTAGTAAAGAGAACGACCGTTCACATACAGTTGGTTGTTGATCTTGATTGCATCCATGGGTTGGATGGAACTATATGACTACCAAGGCATGGAGGTTGAGGAATTCAAATTTTGTAAGGGTGCATGCTACCAGAACCTCTAGTGGGTAAGGGAACCTGAAAGATTGAAGGATTGTACTATTCAATTTTGGATCTACTGGGAAGTGCTGTAGGTAGCAGCTGTGAAAGTTCCAAGGTTATCCTAGGACTCTATGATGAATTATCATAGGTTTTCTTGGTTCGTGATAGGTCTACATGCCATTCACGTGAAAGTGCGACATGAACCAGATAAGCAGTAGCTATTGACGCCATATAACTTGTCTGATGTAGAGTTAGAGGAGACTATGAATGACTGACCTATAGCATGGAGAGAACCGGTCAGCTTGGAAGAAGTATTGACAAGACCCCTATAGTGAGAATTTCTCCTCAATATAGGGGTAAAAATGGATCCCTTGTGCCTATAGGGCAGAAAGGTAGGTTTCTACCCTGAGAAAATTGTAAAAAAAAATGGAATGGAAAATGGTAAAAACAAGCAACGAATTGAAACTAAACTAAGCTACACTAGAACAAGTAAATGGCAGCTGAAATAAAATATATCTAAGCTAATAATAGAAAGAAATAAGAGATGGAGTATTGTTGAACCCCTCTGCACATAGGGGATTAGGGTTCCACCTCCAAAACCTGCAAGAGAAACCTATACTACTATGGAAGAAACCTGCAAACAAATGTTAATGAAAAACCTGCAAATGACAATATGAGTTAGAAAATAAAACAAGTAAATAAAAATGCATAAACAAAATCTATACCTCACTTGGGTGGAAATGGGCCACCATGACCTAGCTCATGGGAGCACCTCTCTCTTAGTTGGGGAGCAATGGCTTGGAGAAATGGAGATGGAGGAGAGGGAGAGTGGGTGGTTTGAGAGCAAGAGGTCTCAAAGTATCCATGGGCAACATAACAATATGCAAATGAGGAGTGTTTTGAGAGTGACCCCCCACCCTCCTTATATAGTTTTTACAAGGGGTTTTAGGGTTTTAAGCCCTTGGTTAGGGCTTTAGCCCATTTTTTGGGCCTTTAGTCCCTTCCACCCTAACTCTAGCCCCTTTCAGGGTTTTATCCCCTTTTTTAGGGATTTAGCTCCTCGAGGTCTATTTTGGGCTCCTTTTTGGGGTTTTTATCCCTTTTCTTCATCTTTGGGAGCTGTGTGGGGGATTTTTGGGTTAACAGATTGCCCCCTGATGTGTGAGGGCAGGAGATCAACGTATGGCTGATGGACATCATAGGATTTGCTGTCGAGAGGTGGTGCTTCCGAGGCTGGGGCATGGTGGATTTTGGTTTTGTATTAATTTGGTTCCCATAAATGGGTGAGATACAATAAATGTGTGACATATATATGGACGAGGTGGGCATTCCCATGCTCATGATAATGTCAAAAGAATCATTTGATCTATGCTCTAAAATATGAGAGCCGATCATATACAACTAATGTTACATTGCTGGTTGCCTCTCACGTGAGGTTGAATACAATACTGATCTGGTACATTGGACCCATGGCATTCTCATGGAATGCTACATCTTCATGACTGATGGTTTGCTGGATCTAGTACATAGCTGTGTGGACTCACTAATTGAGAGTCAGAGTCTCTATGGTACAAGTATGCTGTATCAATCACAAAGGTATACCGAAGCACCGCCAGGGCTTCTGATCACTGTCTCCAACGCAACCCGGAAATCACAAGGGACATAACCTGTTTAGGTCCCATAAGTGGACTCACCAATGTGCTAGAGTCAGGTGACATACGGGGTCTTTAACCAAGTACTGTATGGAACAAAACCTGTACGAATCTCAACGGTGTGATGATGGAGTTGAAGTCGAGCACGTGAGAAACAACCATCCCAAGAGGCACTAAGGACTCCTCTCAAGTGGTCCAAGGAACTCATCCATGATGTCAATGAAACCAAGGTACAAGGACCTTTGGGTCTATCCTCTAGAATATGTGTGTTGGTGTCGATAGAGGGAGACCTGCCCCTAGCGAAGGCAATGATGTTTCCTTAACTAGGGGCGCGAGGGATAACTGAAAGGTGTGAAGCAATCTGTGTACTGACTCACTGAATTGGGGGGGGGTGAGGGAAGGGAAAAACTAAACAGGGGCAGGGGGGGGTAGGAGACTCAAACTTCCTTTGTTCAGAGTATGACGATAGGGTGGACCAGGCAGCAAATGAAACTGAATCAGGGGAATGGGATCATGGCTGTAATACCGGGCATGTCATTGGAGATGGGAAATACTTGGAGGAGGTGGACACTTTTGATATTGATGGGATCCAAGGAAGACACATTACAGAGTACTCTGAACAAAGGAGACCCAATGTAGGTATGTTGCCAAATTGTTTTTGTGGGGTGGTGTCTAGGGACACCATTTTGGTACGATCTCATGGATTTTTGGTGATCCCGAGAAGGTAAGTGCTCAATGGTGCTTTCAATTTTAGAGAGTCTGAAAGCATGAAGAAGACTCCAGTGGGGGCTCTTTTTTGTTGGTAGTCTCCTATGCCCGAAAAAGGATAAAAGTATACATAGGAGAGCTCTCCCATCCTGGAGGGGATGAGACACTTCTTTACCGTTGGTAGTCCAATTAGGCCGGAAAAGGTTAAACCTATACTGACTGGACAGTTCAAATACTTTTATGAGCATGAATGAAACCAAGTTTGCTCGGCTATCTTTTCTTGCTGAAACGGATGGAAAAGAGCTTAATGAAAACTGGTGGTGAGTTTTTTAGTGCGGCCCCTCTACCCGAGAAAGCACAAAAGTATGCAGAGGGGAATGGTCTTGGCTTGAGTGTGCCAAGGAGGTCCTTTTCATGAGGTGGTCTACATGGTCCACAAAAGGAGGTAAATGGGACAATGTAGATTCCATTTCCTATACTTTAGCGAGGGAAAAAGGAAGCAGCTATGCTCGGTGATCTTTTCATTGTTTTAAGGAGTCAGAAAAGAGCTTAAACGAAACTCCAATGTGGTGAACTGACTGCGGTGGCACATGCGGTGCCCCATGTCAAGACTGTGGAAAGAGGTCCACAGGTCATCTGCATAGTATGGATGGAGCAGAAGGCTCTCAAACATAGCAATACATGCGTGGGATATATTACGGCAGAGGCCTACGAGACAGTACAGCAGAGGCATGCAAACCGAGGTGGCTCTCAGACAGAGGTCAGGAGAGCGTGTGTGTGTGTTGTGGTGGACGAAATTGACTACATGCGCTGTAAGTACAAGTCCGGAGGAATTTATATGCCAAATATGTGCAAGAAAAGAAATCATTTTGTGGAAAGTGGTCCAAATGTCTGCATAAGGTGCAGTAAGCTAAAAATACAAAATAAAAGATAAAATTATATTCCTACGTGGGCAGTGGCCCAAGAACACTTCTATGTCAAATATATGGGAGAAAAACAAAATGTTTTGTGGACAATGGTCCAAATATGTTCGCATAAGGTGCGATGAAAAAGAAAATTATAACAATAAAAAGTAAAATATGGTACAATCCTTAATGGGTGGTGGCCCGACAGCTTGCATGAGTAGTGGTCGAGAAGTGTGATACGAGTACTAGTCCGTAGACACTCGCATCGTCATGTCATGGATAGTAAATTGAGTTGAATTGTGGGATATGGTACCGAAATTGACTTATTAAACGTGAGACGCTGGTCTCATAAAGAGATATAAATTTGAGCTCGGAGGTGTGAGAGGTGTCGCGAACCGGTTCCGAGTGACTTTGAATTAGCAGTTGATGGTGCTGCCCCTAGTGCATTGGTGCACTTAGGAGCTTTTGTGTCGCTATGTATATGCTATTGAGAAAGCATATGTGGCTTCTCATTTTGTATTGGACATGTTTTGGACATGCGACTTATCTATTTATCTATATATATTTTTGACGCACGTGGATGCGCTTTTATGGTTTTATTATGTGAGTCTTTTATGATGATGTGGAATGCAAATGTCTATGTGATGTATTATTACACTGTGTGTGTATTTTTAGAAATAGTTATGCATGATTTTATGGTTGTATGTTTCCTATATGCGGTTGTGGATGTGCCAATTTAGAATATCGTTAGCCATTTTATCTGTGACACTATTGAGGTTTCTGGGAACATATGTGAATTTGATCGATTCAAATTTTCTAACCATCTATTTAGTGCACAGGTACTTTATAAATAGGCAGGGATACCATACTCGATAGTGGTTTTTCAACTGAGAAACAAGCAGCTGGGACTCTATGAAGACATCAATATGGTGAATGCCTATCTAAAGAGTGGTGGCCAAGAGGCCATTGACACCATCATACTACTCCTGGCTGTTAGTCGCGGTGCCCATGCATATTCCCTCGATGTGGATCAACTCGTGCGATGGGGAGTAGATTACCCATGCAGCTGAGGCGAGGTTCAGGTATCATCTGCTTGCTCCATCTATGAATCCCGTATATTGATCTGAGGTGTGCTCCATCTGAAGCAATTAGAGGAAAAAATACATAAGACTCAATCAAGAAAAAATGTGTAAAACAAGAAATGAAAAGACTATAATTTAAAACGTTGTCACTCGAAGGGGTGACGTTAGGGGGAAAGTCGTTTGGACTTTTCCAGGATCAGCGGTCATTCCTTTGTGTGACATGATGAATCCTTGGAGACGGCCCATGGGGACACAGAAAACACACTTGGATGGGTTCAAGTGGATCCTGTACTGGTGACATCACATTAGGGCTTGTCGCAAGTCGTCTATGTGTTGTGTGTGGTTTTGCGACCGCGTGATGAGGTTGTCGAAACAAACCAACATGATGTGTACGAGATCGTGGAAGCATTGCGTCATGGCGTGCTAGAAGGTGGATCCAGCATTTTTGAGGCCAAATTTCATGACTCGGTAGGTGAATGTGCCCCATGGGGTTGTGAATGTAGTCTTGTGATGGTCTTCCTTTCGTATTTGGATTTGGTTGTAGCCGAAAAATCCTTCCATGAAAGAAAATGCTTCATGTCCAACGCATGCATCGATGATCTGGTCGATGAATAGTGTGGGGAAGTTGTCTTTGGGACATGCCCCATTGAGATCATGGAAGTCTATGCAAATGTGAATGGTACCCTATTTTTTATTCATGGGAACAGGATTAGAAACCCAAATTGTGTATGCAATGGGATAAATGAAGTCAGCTGTGCGCAGCTTCTCTATCTCGGCCTTCACCGCAGCCACTTTGGATGGATGGATGGGCCATTGCTTCTGGCGGACGGGTGCCACATCAGGCCATGTGTTGATGTGGTGTTCCACGATGGATGGATATAAGCCAGGCATTTCAGTGTATGACCAGGAAAAGATGTCACAAAATTCTTGGAAGAGAGCGATGTAGGAATCAACCTCTTCCGAGGAGAAAGATTCCCTAGCATGATTTCTTCAATGATCTCAGAGTTGGTTGAGATGTTGATTTTAATTGTTGGTGAAATGTTCACCATGTTCCCTTATTCAAAGGCATCTGGTGCTCGAATTGGGTTCTTGAACCAGTCAACCTTCCCATGAATGAAATCTTTGGTCTCCATGGAAAACTGGTCGGACTGTGACGCAAGCTCTTCCAGGAGGAAGAATGAGCGATGGTGCATGTCATCCCATGGGTATTTTGGGGTGGTCAAAGCTTCAAGGATATCCTCATTGTTGTTGAAGCAATGAAGTGACATGTCTGATGGACTGTCGTTGGATATGGGAGTGAGCTGGTCGAGGGAACTAGACATCATGTAAATGGACATGGTGTTGGATGAAGGAGGTGGTGGTGGGTGAAATTTTCTGATCAGGGTGATCTCAGACTCAAGGGAATGGTGATGGAGGTCAGCAAGAGCCATTCAAAATTTGGGGAGGTATTGGCAATGGTGGGAGTAATGTCGATATAGGCCGCAAAGGGTGCAAGCATGATTTGTCCTTAATGCCTTGTTCTTTACTATTGTCACAGTTGGGAGTTCAACCACGGGGATGTTTTCATTCACATCCATGGCATCTAAATGCACACGGATCAATGGGATTTTAGGGAAATCCTGAGTTGGGTGGCCCTGTTATTCATAGACAGCACAAGGTGGGACTGGCCATGGTTCTACGGTAGTTTTGGTGTTCTTTCCCTTGGACCTTTTGGGTTGGGGTGGTGTAGGTGTGGCTGTGGCGGTTGGCCTATGCAGACCGGGTGGTGGGTGAGACTCAACTACAATAGGTTGTACCGGATTTAACACAACCTCGGGAATTGGTGGTTGAGCGGGTGGATCCAGATACCACATCGGGATCCCCAATGTAAAGTTGGGTAGGCTTAAGGTGTCCATGACCGGCTTGCTCATGACACCAGGTGGGGGAAAGATAAAGGGAATTGTATGGACCGGAGATGAGCTCACATAACTCCCAACTAGTTGCATGTGGGGGTGAGGTTGTGGTTGCATCTAGGCGTAATGTTGCTGCTGCGGGTGGTGTTGCGGCTGATGTTGGCGTTGTGACTGCGGACAATGTTGTGGTTGTGGTTGGGGTTGCAGTTGCAGTTGTTGTTTGGGTGCAGTGGTGCTTGATGAGACCATGCACAAGTCTGCAGTTTGATTTTGTGTTGGTGGTGGTGACACCAACGGCAAAGGAGCCGTCATGGTGGGATCAGTAGATAACCCAGGGCCAAGATTAAATGATGGGGAGGCTGGTGTGTTTTCAACCACAGTGTTGGTTGCAGGGATGACGTTAGCATGTGCGGTCACCCCTTGGGACTCAGTGGTGGTGATGGTAGGGATAACATTGGCAGGCACTGTTAACCCTTGCAGATCATGGTAGGTGAGCTGGTCAACTGTCACAATCTTCCCTTCATGGGGAAACATCATGAGGCGAAAGATAGTTGATGCAACTGCTTGCATGGTGTACATGTAACTCCTCCCAAGGAGGAGGTTGTAATCCAATTGAACATTGATGACCTCAATGTCAATCATGAATATCTTCCCAGCTAATGTGATGGGGACATGAGGGAGGATTCCTTGGGATTTAGTGGGGTGTCCATCATGAGGGAGGATTCCTTGGGATTTATATGGTTGTAGAATTGGTGATCCAAGCTTCTGCCAAACCAAGGTAGACATGACGCATGTGGATTCCCCCTCATCCACTATGCATCGGTGCACAACCAAGTTCCAGATGGACACGGAGATTTGGAAGGTGATAGTGGAAGGCATGCACGACTCTCCATTTTCTGTATCAAAAGCAATCAGCTTGGAATTAGAGGGGTCTACTGCCCCTAGAGCAGCTAGTAAGGCTTTCCGCTATGTTGGGCACATTTTAAGTACCTCAAGAGCGGACATGGTGGTTGGAGTTTGGGACAAATCATCCACAACGCTGTAGCTAACTGCAGCTTTGGCTATGGCATTATTGGTGATTCTGCATATGGGGGGGAACGAGAATGGGGGTAACTGGAGAGGTAAGTTGGTTGTCTTAGACATAGATGATGTTGATGAGTCAACAGGTTTTGTAGTGTTACCGTACTGGTTTCGTCTAGTTTGGAAGTTAACCTCTTCAGTGGTCATGGTCATCAGCTGGTGGACACCTATTTTGGCCGTAGGTGGTGCCCCCGGAGCATTGGGAGTGGCCTGGGGAGGGGCAGTGGTTGCCACCAATCCTTGGACTAGTAGTGGGTTTTGAAGCACCGTGGGAGGAGGTCCTTGTGGTGACGGGTTGGGTTGTGCTTGGTTCGTGGTGTTGGCAGACTATTGGGCCTCGTTTCGAATGGCCTTCTTAGCACGACCCATGAGGGGGCACTCGAATGTATAGTGCCCATAGACCTCACAGAGTGTGCATGGTTGGTTTGTGCGCAATGGGGCATTGCTCCTTGGTGCATTTGGTCAGAGGGGGTTCTGGGCTGGCTGGTTTGTTGTGGTATTGTTGGGAGGATTTGGTTGTTGACCGCCTCCCTGCGGTTGGTTGTTTCCCTGATTGCAGGGCCGGTTATTTCTAGCTTGCCCTTGTTGATTGTTGGGGACAGACTGGTTGGGATATTTTTGTTGTTGAAACACTTGACCCAACAGGGCGGGTAGAGCGGGGGTGGGGGCTTGGACTTGTTGCACTGGTGGTGCATAGTAGATTTGTGGGGATGGCGGTGCCACAAATGTGGGAATTTGCCCCACATATTGCTGTGGTGGCCAAGCCATAGCTTAAGCCTATTGCAGTGGCATAGGTTGTGCATAGGAGGTGGTTTCTTCGGACTAAGACATCATTCTAGCATAGTCTAGAGCTTGGTTTTGGTAAGCAGCATTAGCGGTACTTCTTTGTTGCGGTGCCGCAATAGGTGGTGTCAGTCGGGGTGGTGTTTGTTGGGAAACTAACCCTATGATGCCATCCACTGCGTGGGATGCCCCCGGTGCATCACGGTAAGAAGTAATTGGACGGGGAGCATCAGGGATGACGGTATACAAATATCTTGACTGTGCGTAGATGAGGTCAAATTGTTGGGCCTTCAGTATAGCCTCTTCTTCAGATTGGGGACGTTCATATGTGAAGTCCTTTACAATGGGCGGGAGCAAAGTCTTGAGGAACCAATCTAAGAAGATCCTATCATCAAGTTGGATCTTGCATAAGCTACGGCGCTACTGCCACTCATGGATATGGTCAGTGATGTGGGTGGCAGTGTTTTGGCGACAGGATAATAGGATCTCCACCCCTTCGTCATATCTGATGAGGAGTTGGAAATACTGCAAGAACATGAAGGCTAAGGAGTTGAAGTCGGGGTACTTGGCTTGTGGTAGCTCAATGTACCATTTGGAGGTGGCACCTGTGAGGGTGTGTTGGAATAGCCTCAACCTGATTGAGTTTTCTACGATGCTATTAGATGAGCACCATAGATGGAAGGTCGTTATATGATTTTGGGGACATTTGCTGGTTTTTCCTTCAAACTTTGGGATGTCTGAAGGCAGCTTAGTTGGCATGGGTGGCCAAAAATCTTGGTGATGGATGGGGTCATTTGTCAATCTAGCCAGGTTAGGCAAGTTCAAACAAGCCATGAATGGCAAATTTGACCCCAAGTTGATGTGGGATGGGACTACAATGGGAGTGGGGTTTACAGGTGCATAATGCATCTGCATGGCTGGGAGTGCTTGTGGTGGTACCATGGTGGATGGGCCATTGCCCCCAAGTGTTGTGGGAGGGATGGTATGGGTGGTGGGAGCATTTCCCCCCTGCATGGTGGTAGGGGCAATGTGGGTGGTTGGTGCACTGCCCCCCTGTGTGGCAGGTGGGACAATGTGTGTGGAGGCGTCAGTGCCCCCATGTGTGGCCACTGGACCAGCTTGGCTGGTCACTATGGGTGGTGGCAATTGGATAATGATAGTCTACATGATTGTGCTTGGACTGCTTTCCTCATTGTGGGTGACTGGTTGTGATGTGGATATGGGTCCACTTGCTAAGGTTAGACTGGAGAATGGATCCAGGTTTGCAGTAGCCATGGGGCTAGATGGTGCGGTGTGGAGGTCTGGTTTAGACTGATATGGGTCTAAATCAAAATCAAAGGCTGTATGGCCCTCTGATGGTGTGGGATATCTCTAAGAATGGCTATGGCAGTGCCGATTGAGTGTTCCAAATGGTGGTGGTTCACCTCTTAGGTGTGAGGAAGATCATGGAGGATCATTTGTGTTTTCCTGTGTGAATGAAACTGGTGGGTATGAAATTTGGACCCCATTTTCAATGGCTTCCTACTTGCTAAAGGTGGTCTCTTGGCCACCAATACTACCAAAACATAGTGCTTGGCTTGTTCCTCATGGGTAACTCTACTCAATCGGAAGGGGTCGTTTCCCGTTTCGCTTGGCAATTCCTCTCAGCGGCCAGCTACTTTGGGGTTCCTGTGGTACTCCTCACAATGAGTTTCTAGGCAAAGCCCAAGTACTTCCCATAGTTGTGGTAGTCAGGGACTTATTTCCTCAAAGACTGCAGAGTTGTTTGAACTTAGTGTAAATTTGATAATTTTTTCAGGCTCACTCAGCGTCATGAACTGAGTTGGGTTAATTATGTGGTATGGTGTGTTGGTTTGCTTGCTTGTTCTAGTATTTGGTTTACAATATGGTTTATGAATTCATGGTAGAGTTCACATCATGGTTTTGAATGCAAATGTAAATAGAAACTTGTAAGTAAATATTGTGATTAACCCTGAATTGTTGGCCTAACTAAGTGTCTACCTCTCAGTGGTACTCTTCTTCAACCAAGAGAAGGTGATGGGATCTCAACACAATGGGACTAAGCCCATCTGTAGATCCTCAGGTCACCTCCCAAGTGCTAGGTTGGTCAAGCAGGGAGGATTCTTAGCATCATGAGAAGCCCTCCTTCTCTACCCCCCGTACCTTCCAGGTCACCTAGTTTTAATGGTTTAGGAAAAATGCCATGGAGTGCCTAGGTCTATACAAGCTGTCCCTTCGTCGTATCCCAGAATACCCCGGAGGGTAATGAATGGGTAGAGGAGGAATGGGGTAGAAAGATGGTTAATTTTATGTTAATTTTAGTTAGTCTAATTCATTTTATTGAACCTTAGTGATTGGATTAGCATATACACATTGTTCATTGATTTGTTTGCAAAAATTGAAAACTGAAATAAACAGAGACCTGTAATGGTGGACAGAGGCGGCTAGGCCGCACTAGCAGTCTTATAAAACTAGAAAATTTTGCTAATTAAAATAAAAAACAACTTCTGTGTGACAGGCCACACATTTCTGACTAAATCCCGTGAGGGGGCCGCGAGATTTTTCTAGAAATGATCGAGGGGGTTGCAAAAAATGCCAAAACAGGTGCAACTTGAGCTCTTGTGCTGAAGTCGTGCCTGTCTAAGGATTAAGTGTGCCTTGGGTGTGCCTGTCTACCAATTAAGTTTGCCTTCCTGCACCTTTTTCCTCGATAAGAGCGACCTGCTCTGGAAAGGGGTGTTTTTGGTACTGTAGGGTCAGATCTGGCTGACAGTAACTGGTACTAGGTCATTCTGACTCGGTTTGGCCTATGAAAGGCTTCGACACTAAAAGAAAACAAGAAATAAAGAAAATTTAAGTAGATCTAACATAACATTTTTGAAACTAGGGTAAAAACTGAAAAACTTGAAAAACTTTGAAATTTTTGCTCAGGGATCCCGTGGGATCGATCCAGTGGAGTCACCAAAGCTGTAGTGAGAATTTATCCTCGCTATAGGGGTAAAAATGGCTCCCTTGTGCCTATAGGGCACAAGGGTAGGTTTCTACCCTGAGAAAACTGTAAAAAAAAATGGAATGGAAAATGGTAAAAACAAGCAGTGAATTGAAACTAAACTAAGCTACACTAGAACAAGTAAATGGAAGCTGAAATAAACTATATCTAAGCTAATAACATAAAGAAATAAGAGATGGAGTGTTGTTGAAACCATCTGCACACAAAGGATTAGAGTTCTACCTCCAAAACCTGCAAGAGAAACCTATACTACTATGGAAGCAACCTGCAAACAAATGTTAATGAAAAACCTGCAAATGACAATATGAGTTAGAAAATAAAACAAGTAAATAAAAATGCATAAACAAAAGCTATACCTCACTTGGGTGGAAATGGGCCACCATGCCCTAGCTCATGGGAGCACCTCTCTCTTAGTTGGGGAGCAATGGCTTGGAGAAATGGAGATGGAGGAGAGGGAGAGTGGGTGGTTTGAGAGCAAGAGGTCTCAAAGCATCCATGGGCAGCATAACAATATGCAAATGAGGAGTGTTTTGAGAGTGACCCCCCACCCTCCTTATATAGTTTTTGTAAGGGGTTTTAGGGTTTTAAGCCCTTGGTTAGGGTTTTAACCCCCTTTTTGGGCCTTTAGCCCCTTCTTCCCTAACTTTATCCCCTTTGAGGGTTTTATCCCCTTTTTGAGGGATTTAGCTCCTAGGGGTCTATTTTGGGGTTTTTAGCCCTTTTCTTCATCCTTGGGCTCTTTTGGAGGTGTGGGGGTCAAATGGAAGGTCACGGAAGGTCTTATGGAGTGAAATGAGTGTTGTGAGATGGTTTCCTTAGGTGGTGTAGGCCATTGGGAGCTGTGTGGGGGATTTTTGGGTTAACAACCCCCAGTGGATGCACCTGTTGATCTCATGCATAAGGATGTCCAGTAGAGACACCATGATTTTGATGTGGAATCATCAAAGACATGTACTAATTCAGAGGCATAGCACACATTTGAAGAGTCAAGGATGAAGAAGTGCTAGGAATAGGGTTCCACTAGTAGCGTCGCACCAGGAATGGAGGCACAGTTGAATCGACTCATTAAATAGATTATAGATGTGATAGATGCAACAACCGAAGAAATGAAGAAATCAACACAAGAATGATTTGCTGAGGTCAAAAAATGACTTGATTCTATATGTGATGTAGTTTTGAAGAAAGTGACAGAGGGAGGGACTGTGCAGTACTTTGGATCAATCACCACTGGGATGTGGGTTTGAAATGTTCAAATTCCCTCGACTACGATTGAGAGAAACAATGAGGACTTGAAATCCTCCCTACAACAATTGCAGGATTTGTCTATCGACATCAAAGTGCTATCCATGCATATATTGGTACATATGCAAAGAGTCTGCAATTAGGAGTTGGAAGACAAAGAGTAAAACATCAGCGGTCCATTGTTGCGATCATAGGAGAAGGAAGCAGAATCACTGAAAGAGGTGTTATACCCAAATCCTATCACCAACATGTGATGAGATCCTTAACGTCTATGTTTTCCCTAAATCCCAAAATTGGAGTGGAAAAATGCTCTGATGTCAATTCTACATAAAAAACCCTAGCACCACTTTTTCCCATTAGTTGATGAGTGGTACCTTGTTCAACACTGCCTATGTGCTATTATAGAGAAGTGGTGCCACCGCATATGTGCTTTGTTCTTGAAGCGGTTCTTACCCTTCACCACTCTATCATAAAGGTATTTAAGCAATACCCTTGGTAAAAATGGAAAAAAAGAGGATTCCCAAGGCTTCTAGAACTTGAGCCTCGTGTCCTACCTTATCCCTATCAATATAGGTTGGCTGGATTCGAGATCCCTCTTGGTAGGATCTTATGGCTAGCTCACCCACAATTCTCTCAACTATCCCTATCCATTGAGCTCTATAAATACAATCTCATGTCCCATAGTTGAGGGGGGGGGAACTGAATGGTAATGTTATGCTGTTGAATTGACTATCTAGCCCAATCCATTAGAGAGCACAAGAGAGAAAGTTGGAGATATTGGGGATGAGGTTTTTATATTGTGGAGGAGTTTGTCAACACTAAGGAAATGGTTGTAATATTCTTCATTGATTTCTTAATGCAAAGCTGATTTCTGTCCCACATATTTGTTGTACTGATCTTACATGTATATGTTACTGGATTCCTTAGTCACTAGTATGATTGTGTAAATAATGTTCTGGTAGCTTTGATGTTCTTGTTTGTTTGACATGTTTTGTAGATACACAAGTTTGTCATTAAAGCATTATTCTAGGTGTTTACAACATTCAGGGAAGGTTTTCACCCTTTGTCGTTCACTTATTTGTTATGGATCTAAACCATTCAGACCAGAGGAACAACTTCTATCTGTAGAAGGTGCAATATTCCTAACAACAAGAGATTGAAGCGTTGAATATGGCATAATAGGAGTTAAGGGCCAAGAGTGCTAAAGAGATTAAGGAATTGAAAAAGGAGCAAGATCGACTAGTAGTCGAGAAGGCACAACTCTGGAATCACAGCGTGCAGTTGGAAGAGGTAGTGTCGAATTCTTGTCAGCATGTATATGAGAGGAGTGCAGAACTAGATGCAGTCAAGAAAGCAAAATGACTTGGAGTGGTCATCACACAATTGCAGTGAGATAATGCATATTTGAATGCTCTGGTGCATCCAGACACACCACCTGAACAAGTGACTGAAAGGAAGAGCGCCATAGAGGATGTGGTGACATATCTAGAAGAGATGGAGTAGGAAATGAAGAAGGTCACTGATGTGATGATGCAATTTTGGGACAGCATCGTCCAGGATGAGAAGTTAGCACAATTGACTAAGTAGTTGTAGGAGGAAGAGGGGCAGTGTTATAATTTCATCATTAAGCTAGCAATACATTAGGATCTTTAATTGAGAGAATAACAAGCACAACAATCAAACACAAGAGACAATGAACACAGTGTTTATCCTCGGGGAAACCATAAATGGTGAAAACCCTGCAACTTCCTCAGAGATAGAATCAGCACCAAAAGTAGAACCCAAAATAGTAAGTGATCTCTTGACAACAATAACCTTCTTTCTATCTAGCCCCAGTGTCTCCTTCTTCCTCAACTATGCGCTACACTTGAGTGTGTATGAGATGTGTGATAAATAGAGAGGCCAACTCTCTACTTATACTAATTCTCGACTTGACTAAAACATACTAGGGCTGACCTCACTAGGAGAGTCTAATAACCCTAGTGCCCCATAACTGTGGGGACTTTAACACTTAGACAATATGAGGGTTACCCACAATGACTTAACATGACTTGTTTACATTATAGAACTTCCCAATAGGAACATAGAGGCATGACATGACTCAAGTACATCCCAGAATAAACATTGGGTTACAATACATAAGAAATACAAGTGAAATACATTATGAAGTTACATATACATCAACACTCCCTCTTAACTAGGAAGGTATTCGTTCGACACAATTTTCAGCACAAGTCTTCTTCTCTGTATCTTTTGGATCATCATCGAGTCCTCGTCATCTTAAAGTCATCTTCATCTTCGGATCTGGATCATCACTGGACATCATCACTGGATCTGGATCATCACTCGATTTGGATCATTACTGTTGGATCATCATCACTGGATCTGGATCGTCATCACTTGATATGGATCATCACTGGGTCACCATCACAGGTGCTATCTCTTGATTCTTCTCATCATAGGAATCTCTACAAAGACATCCCTTTTTCATGCTGGATGTACATCTACAGAGCCAGTCCTTTTTCATACTGGATGTATCATCACACAGAGCTAGTCCTTTTTCATACTGGATGTATCATCACACAGAGCTAGTCCTTTTTCATACTAGATGTGGCATCCACTCAGAGCTAGTCCTTTTTCATACTAGATGAGTCTTCACAGAGCCAGCCCTTTTTCATACTAGGTGTGGGATCCACCTAGAGCTAGTCCTTTTTTATACTATATGAGTCTTCACAGAGCCAGTCCTTTTTCATACTAGGTGTGGCATCCACACAGAGCTAGTCCTTTTTCATACTAGATGTGTCTTCACAAAGCTATCCCTTTTTCATGCTGGGTGTGGAATCCACACAGAGCTAGTCCTTTTTCATACTAGACGTGTCTTCACAGAGCCAACCCTTTTTCATGCTGGATGTGGGATCCATACATACATATGACAATGGGAGGAACCAATCCTCTCACCATGTCACAACTCTTACATCCGACCATGGAAGGAACCAATCCTCTCACCATGTTGGAAGGGCACAACACTTATATCTGACCATGGAAGGAACCAATCCTATCACCATGTCGAAAGGGCACAACACTTATATCTGACCATGGAAGGAACCAATCCTCTCACCATGTCGAAAGGGCTCAGCATGGACACATCATTTCCTCTTAGGAAGAATCTCAATCTGGAGAACACCAAGCTTCTCCCTAAAGTACTCAAACTTTACCCTAGCCAATGGCTTCATCAACACATCAACTATGTATTTTTCCGTTGCAACATACTGGAGCTTCACTATTCCTCTCTGCACCATATCCCTGATATAGTGATACTTGATCTCAATATGCTTCGACTTGTCATGGAATACTAGATTCTCTAACAACTTTACACAACTCTAGTTGTCACAGTATATACAAATAACATCTAACTGGAGATCAAATAAATCAGACAATAGCTTCCTCATCCATACTACCTCACAAATAGATGAACAAGCTGCGACATATTCTACTTCAGCTGTACTCAGTGCCACACAGGATTGCTTCCTGCTAAACCACAAGATCACACCTGATCCCATACTAAAGCAACACCCTGAAGTGCTCTTTGTATCAATTGCACTTCCTACCCAATTTGAATCAACATAACCCTCCAGGTTAATCCTTTGATTAGTCTTATACTTGAGCTCATAATCAACTGTACCCTTCAGGTACCTTAGAATATGCTTTGCAGCAGTCAACTGAACATGTCTCAGATCTGTCAAGTATTGGCTCAAGGTGTTCACAGTAAAGCAAATATCTGGTCTTGTGTTCGTCAGGTACATCAAGGACCCAATCATTTGGTGATACATCGTGGCATCAACACACTCTAATGAAGCATCACTTAATAGCTTCAGATTTGATGCCATAGGTGTGGTTAATGCCTTGCAGTCCATCATCCCAAATCTATTCGGGATCTCTACTGCATACTTCCCTTGTCCAAGGAATATTCCATCCATATTCTGCCACACCTCCATACCTAGAAAATAATGCATCATACCCAAGTCCTTCATTTTGAACTCAGCAGCAAGCTTTCTCTTTTTATCAACAATCAACCCATCCATACCTGTTACAAATAGATCATCTACATATAGTAGGAGCATCACTGGGCTTCCATCTTCAATCTTGTAGTAAAGGTTGGAATCTTCTTTACTCTTGGTAAAGCCCAAACTAGATTGAATGTTGTCAATTCTGCCGTACCATGTCCTGGGTTCCTATTTCAAACCATACAGAGCTTTCTTCAATTTACACACATGAGACTCCCTATCATGTGTTTCAAAACTGAGTGGTTGCTCTACACACGCTTCCGCTTCCACTACACCATTCAAGAAGGTAGTCTTGACATCCATTTGGTGTATCTTCCACTTCATCATTGTAGCCATAGAAAGTACTGATCTGATGGAAGTGTATCTGGATACAAGTGCAAAGGTTTCTTCGTAGTCTATTCCTTCTTTCTGTGAGAAACCATGAGCAACAAATCTTGCTTTATATTCTTCAATGCTACCATCTGCAGCATGCTTGATCTTGTAGATCCATTTGGAAGTTATGACAGACTTCCCTTCTGGTCTTGGGACAACATCCCAAACATCATTCTTCATGATCAATTGATACTCTTCTATCATAGAATCCTTCCATTTTTTTCCGTTCTACCTCTTATTCATATTTGGAAGGTTCTTTATCAATGAAATCACATAGCAAAGCTACATAACTGGAACAGGATCTGATCCTTTTTCTTTCTCTGGGATTCTCCTCTAGAACACCATATATTTCCATAGCTTGGATAATCTCTTGTACCAATCCAGGTTTCCTCTTGTAAGGATTCTTCTCCTGTGGTGGATCTACAGGTCTTTGTGGTTCTTCAAATTCTCGATCTTATTCTTGAGTTTCTTCATTCATGATTGTATCATGAATTCTGGGAGCTTCTGCTTCTTCAGGTTCTTCAACAGGTTTATTTCTAGATTTGATGTAGGCTAAATATTCATCAAATGTTACATCCCTGCTAATGTCAATCTTCTTGAACCTTGGGAAGTATATTCTGTAAGCCTTTGAGATTTCAAAGTATCCCACAAATATACCCTTCTTTCCTGAAGGATTTAATTTTGTCCTTTTCTCTTTTGGAATGTGTGTGTATACTGGACAGCCGAATATTTTGAGATGGTTGACTTCTGGTTTCTTCCTGGAGAAGACTTCTTCAAGAGTCTTGTTCTAGAGTACTCTGTGAGGAGTATGGTTCTATACATACATTACTGTTTTGGATGCTTCTTCCCAAACATGCATAGGAAGATCTTGATCATGAAGCATAGCTCTTGCAGCTTCCATGATAGTTCTATTATTCCTTTCTGCAATCCCATTCTGTTTTGGATTATAAGGGGTGGATAACTCCCTCTTAATCCTTGAGTCTTTACATAGTTCCTTGAACTCATTCGAAGTGAATTCCCCGCCATTGTCTGATTGAAAAGTCTTGATCTTCTTTTTAGTGTGGTTCTCGATCAAAGCTTTGAATTCCTTGAACTTGTTGAATACTTCATCTTTGTTCTTCATGAAGTAAATCCATGTTTTCCTAGAAAATTCATCAATAAAATAAAGATATTATGCATACCTGCTTAGAGAATTTGATGACATTGGTCCGCATACATCGGAGTGGATGATTTCCAAGATTCCTTTTTCTTTGCTCTTGCTACTTGGAAATGTCTTCTTTGTATTCTTTCCTTTTGCACATCCTTTGCAGACCCCATCATGTTTTGCTTGAATTTCTGGAAGACCTTCAACAACTTTTCTTGCAAGTGGTAGTGCTCTGTAATGCACATGTGCAAGCCTTCTATGCCAAAGTTCATTTGGTTCTACTGAGTCATGAACCAAAGCTTGTTTTGGTTGGCACTTCATCTTGTATAGTCCTCCTTCTTGTTCCCCAATCACTATTGCATCATCAAAAGTTTTTCCCTTTGGCCACATAAGAACTTGGCCATCTACAAAAACAACCCTCATTCCTTTTGCATCCAATGCAGATATGGAGAGGAGGTTCTTCTTTAGTCCTAGAACAAATAATACATTCTTCATCTTTATAGAATTTCCAGAGTCTAGTATATAGGAGGATTCACCACTACCTTTTATTGGATACTGGTAATTATCCTTAAGTTTCACCTTGTGGGGTGACTCATGTTCAGATAGCTTCACAAATGATTCTTTCAATCCCATCATATGCTTGGAAGCACCACTGTCTATGAGCCAATCATTGCTTCCATGTGAGACAGTTCCTGTAAGAGCAGAGATCAATACATATTCTTCATCACTTGAAGAATCACTTTCTTGTCTGATTCTCTTTGTGGAAGGTTATTCATCCTCTGTAGCATGAGCATGATGTCTTCCCTTATTTCCCTTCTTCTTCTTTGAGTTCCCTTTGTTAGGATAGAATTTGGATATGTGACCTTTCTCATCACATGTGTAACATCTAATAGTATCCCAATCTCTTCTAGAGTGATAAGGATTACCTTTGGAGTCATGATGGTCCCTTTTGGTTTTCTTGGTGTGGGTTGTGAGAGCTTGATATTCACTTCCCATCTTTTCTTCTCGAGCTACTATCCGATCTTCTTCTTGAAATAATTCTTCCCATAGTCTGCTGAACTTGACTAACTTATTTCTGGCACAGATCCTTTGAATGAAAGAGTCCCATGATCTAGGGAGACCATTCAAGGTGGTCATCACAATCTCTACATTTTCCATTTCTTCATCTACTGCTTCCAGCTATTCCTTGATCTGGGATACCCTTGTAAAGTAAGACTGGATGGTCTCAGCATTCTGGATCTTTACATTCTTCAGTTGGTTTCTCAGAGTCATTTTTCGGTTTATGTTCTTCCCTTCAAACAATTTGGTTAGGGCATCAAACATAGCTTTAGATGTCTTGAGGGAGGACACCTGTGGTATGAGATGATCCTTGATAGAATCAGCAATGATTCTCTTTTCCATAACCAACTTCTTCTTATGTAAGGCCTTAGCCTAATCTCCCTCTGGAACTGGAACCTCCTCATTGATATAGGAGTCCAACTCATTTTCTTCCAAGACCAAGGAGATCCTATACTTCTAGGATCAGAAGTTATCAGCTCCCTAAAGCTTTTCATTAAGCTTGGTATGATGAGACATATTAAATAAGAACCTCAAATGGAAATACAAAAGATTTAGATCTTACCAGGTCAAGATGTCGGACCTAAATTTGGAGCTGAAATCCTACAGTGCTGGTTCAGTACTAAATTAGGGTTTTTCTTTTCCAGAGTTCTGTCCACCCAAATTCTTTGAATTTGATCCCTAACTTCAACTTTGGGGAGGAGATCAATCCAGGCCTAGGATCACTGAAACATTCCTCTTCTATGAAAATCCCTAATTTTCGACAGCAGTGTCGGGTCCAAAACTGAAAAACCTCAGCATTGAATTCTACTTCGACAGAAATATGTGCCCTAAGGAAGAGATTTAATCCAACCTTATTTTGAGGAAAATCTATGGAGGAAGATCCACTAAGTAGGAAGCCCTAGTTCCCACAGCTGCACAGAGTCTTCTTCTCAGGTTAGCTCTGATACCATGTTAGAATTTCATCATTAAGCTAGCAATACAAGAGAAATACATTCCAAAGTTACATATACATCAACAGGAAGATGGAAACATTAAAGACAAGATTGAGAACACTGCTAGTAGTTGTTTAGATTACAAGGTTTGTAGAGGTGAAGGAGTTGTAGTAGCGCATTGGAAAGACTAAGGAGCGTCATCAGAAGCGCAATGAGCAGTTAAATGAGTTAAAATATATTGGAGCGCAACTTTCTGTTAAGGAATTTGCTGCATTGTAGGCCATGCAGGAAGGAAAGAAGGAGATTGTTGAGAAGATGGTGGAGCATGACTTGGTAGGAAGCTAGGAGATTGCTGAAAAGGACAAAGGAAAGGTGAAGGATATTACTCAGGAGTAAAAATATTTCAAGATAAAGATCAATGAGTACACCATGTCGAGCTTACGTGGCTCGAGGATGAGCCACAAGATTGTGTTGGGGGCCTATTGGCAGGCAGTTTAGGGATAAGATAGTTGTGCAATATCGCAAATTATGCGCAAGCTCAAAGACATCGCGCAAGTGGAAGATGGCGCTGAAGTTGGAGATTAGAATATTTTATGTATTTTTTTTCATATTTGTAGTTTTGACGACATTTTGTGGATATTGGTAATTATTTTGTAGAATTAGTTAAAAAATAGTTAGGAAGTTGTCTAAGTGGACCATGAATGTAAAGGTGCAAGCCTATAAGTAGATGTAGAATTGTAAGTGATAGATATCTTATCGAGGATCATTTGGAGAGCACTTGTGAGCACTTTTTGGAATCTTATGATATCTTTTGGTTTTTTTGTGCTTTGAGCATGAATTGAGATCGGTTGATTTGTGAACTGTTTTGAGAATTTGTAATTTTTTGCAAAAGTTAATATGACATGACAGAAATTGAGCATAATCCTTGTGTTATTTTTTGTTTTGCTATTCTAATGTTTTCTGTGAATCAATTATGAATGCAATGTGTATTTGCGACATGGATCTATAAATGATACAATGTTTCCTTGCTCTAAATGATGTTATTCTATTGGATCTCGTTGCGCATCAATATGGTTATTGTAGTTCTAGTGTGATAATGCGATCTGTTAAATGATGATATGGCTTTGTTAAAGCATAAGTTGAATGATCATATCTATTAATATTGCACTAAGTTGATAAGTAGATGCACATGGTCCTCTCTCATTCTATGAAAACTTGGTTCCGTCAGCTCTCCCTCGAACATCTCGGGTGATACTTCATTCGCTCTACAGGTGTTGTCGGATGGGGTAAAACATGTCTAGGATGGTGCTTTGGGAGATCGCGATGGTTCAGGTGTCGAAATAGTGGGAACCCCTGTCAATTGGTTTTGTTGAATGAGTTTTTGTTAACAAAGAGTCAAGTCTTTGCAATACAATGAAACTTGGGAGTTGGTTCCTCTACCTTCCAAGAGGAAACTAGTGTAATGTAAGTGGGTTTATAGGACCAAAATGGTTTATGATGGTTTATATGTGAATTATAAGGCCATATTGGTTTCCAAATTCTTCTCTCAAGTCCATGGCATGTACTATACAAATACATTTTCATAGGTGGCAAAGATAGACTCAATCAGACTAGCTTTAGCCATTATTGCATCTAAGCAAAGGGAGGTGTACCATATGGATGTGAAGAGTGATTTTCTTCATGGTGACATTCATGAGGAAATTTATATGAAACATCTTGAAGGTTTCATTTAGTATCCTTCACTTGTTTGTATATTGAATAAGTCTCTCTATGATCTCAAGCAAGCTCCCAAAGCTTGGTATGCCAAGATGGACAACTTTATTCTCTCACAAGGATTTGAAAAATGAAAATATGATCCTAATGTGCATTTTCAGCATTTAGATGACTCTATTAATATAATTTTAATGTATTTTTATGATATTTTGACCACTGGAAGTTGCATTTCTGATATAGGTTCAATTAAGTCTTCATTGCACAATGCATTTTCTTTGACTTACCTAGGATTGTTGAAACAATTTCTTGGCTTGGAGATTGAGCAATATGATGCAGGTACCAAGGTCAACTAATCAATGTATGATTCATAACTTTTATTAAAGTTCAAAATGGATGAATGTAAATCTGCTAAGTGTCCCTTCCTTTCAAGAGTAAAACTAGGTGATTTTGGTTCATCTCCATTGGTGGACAACTCGTTGTATATATAACTAGTTGGTAGCTTATTGAATCTCACATTCTCTATACCTGATTTGGATTATGAAGTAGGTGTTGTTGGAAGGTATATGCAATATCCTCATGAGATCCATTGGAAGGATTCTAAAATGATATTGCATTATGTGCAAGGAACCAAACAGTTCAGGATACACTATACAACTAGTTCTCCAGTACTAGAACTAGTTGGATTTACTGATTCTAGTTGGGTTGGAGATTCCACTAGCATAAATTACACTTTAGGTTATGTATTCATGCTTGCACATGGTCTGATTTGGTGGTCAAGTAAGAAACAACACACTATTTCCTTATCATCAGCTGAGCTCGAGTATAGATGAGCATTGAATGCATCTACATAATGTGTGTGGTTGCAAGGCATTCTTGGAGAACTTGGTTTTTCATTTGATTCAGCCATTGTCATTTGGTGTGATAGTCAAAGTGTAATAAATATATCCATAGATCCAGTACAAAGACAAGGGACCAAGAACATTGATATCCACATGCACTACATCAAGAGTTTAGCTCATGACCAAGTCATATCATTGCAATATTTCTCATATGCATAGTAAACTGTTGACATATTTTTTACAGAGAAAACTTCCTATGGCTTGGGGTGTACCACAACAGAAAGAGTAATCACAGAAATCATTCCCTTCCCAATATGCAAGAGAAATAAAACATCTAACACTAAAGGATCACAAAACATACCTTATTCCGAATGGTTGATGTAGATCCCCGTTGAGCTTTTTCCAATCCCGCTTGTGTTAACAATTTGCTCTCTCAACAACGAAAAACAAGACAAGCATGCTATATAATGGTGTTATACCTACTCTAGCATATATAATTAATAATGTATAAGCAATTAAAAGCATCCACGGATTCAATATTCATTTAGATGCACATTATTGGACAGGAAAAGATATTTCAATTAATATAAATCAGAGACTACATGAATGACAACCTCTGTCGACATGTCTGCGAACCGAAGAAACTGAGTCCTCCACTTGGGCTTGCACCACCTCAATCCTCCATCTCTCGATATCAGGCTCATGAGAAAGGGAAATCTTGGAGAGAACACCAAGTGCTCCAAGGGACAAAGGGATGCAGAATCAAGTATAAGAAAGCTATGGCAACAATGGACTATAGTTTTCTTGCTCTTCAATTCTTCTCCTTCAATGTATCCAAAGGGTTCCTTATATAGTGCTTCACTAGGGTAATGGAAGGTCAAATTTGAGCGATCTCGAGGCATATGGAAGGCTAAGAGACAAGTGATTCGGATCCACATCAAGGAAAACTCCAACAATATTTGGCCTTTTGCACACATCTCGATGTACGCAGGTTTAAGGGTTATATCTGCGTGTATACACGAGAAAGGGTTTAAAAGTCACATACAACAAATAATGAGTGTTTTTAGGGATGATCTTGGAAACATAAAAGGTACAAAAATGGTCCATGGGGTCCAAAGAGTCTACAAGGGGACAGGGAAGGCCATAAATGTGTGATCTATCATGTGTGGGTAAAATCAGCTGTAAGAGATGCCCCCTAATGTGTGAGGTCAGAGGGGTGATATGATGGCCAAAATACATTATAAGTCCATCCCAGAAGTGGAGTGATGAAGAACCAGGTGGAAGAACCAGCCATCCAACAGTCTAATACAATAATCCAACTCTGTACATGACTAAAAATACATATAGAAGTCCTAGATACATAAGAGTACAATGGCCATGAATAGGCATGATATACAAAATGTGACATGTGTGGTCATCACCATGTAAAATATATAATAGATCAGAATATCCATGATGAATATATACAAAGGGCTAAGATCTCCATGAAAATTGAAGATATACAATGGATCAAGATCTCCATAATGGCTGAAGATATCTGACATACACTGGAATCAAGTCACGAGAGCTGAAATCTCATGAACACTGGCACGATCAAGGAGGTAACATATATGAAATGCCACCAATCTAGAAATTATTCTACACAAACAGCTATGAGTACATGTCCTACTATGTGAATAGAGGTGTCAAGGTCGAACATAGTACTCCATCATCTGATTACTGGTCATTAATGTATACCGTTAACAGACGCGAGATCACCCACCGATAATGAAAATGGGAATCAAGGTACTAGAGTGAAATCTAATAAGTGTTAATAAATATGTTGAGGTCAAACACTTGAAAGAATCCATTGATAATGGGACATTGATGTATTCCCAAAATTATCGATGGCAAGAGAACCTACCACCGATGACTATAAGTCTCAAGGCACTCAAATGACTCTAGACTCCTATCCCAGAATAAATGATATGAAGTCGATGGGATGGAATCTGCTGGAAGGAGGGAATTAAGGAATCCCCCATCATCCAACATGAGGTACTAATCAAAACTATATAATGTGGAAGGACTCAATCATAATGTGCTTGAACCAGTACAAGTACTGGGAATGGCTGACTTAGGCTTCAAATTCCTTCTAACAAGAGCATAAAGGTGAATGGTGACTGAGTGTAGGTAGCATAGAATCAATATACAAAACCGGGACATCTCTGCGACACAGGAGGCATCGACAGAGGCTCCATAGGGATTGGAAGCTTAACCAGTCAGTGGAGATAAACTTAGAGAAATGAGTATAGCTCCTAAATTCAAACTCTTAACCGAACCAATGGATGTGATATATAGTGCTCTGTTCAAAGGCAACACGACTCGACTGCTGCCAAAGATAACATCTTTTCTTGTTCGACTTTTTGGTTTTTTGATTTTCTTTTGGACTTTTTCAGATATTTTGAAAAGCTTGAAAAAGAATAAAAGTGATTTATAGTTACAAATCTAGGAGGAGACGAGTGTCAAGGGGAAAGAAAACTAGTTCCAAGTAGTGGAACATACCTATGCTCAATGCAAGGAAACATGTGTAGGATAACGACACTCAGGGGAAAGTCCTCTCCTGGTAAAAAAATGGGGAATCAAGCTGCAAAAGATATATAAAATGGTTTTTCTTGGCTGGACATGAGACAAGCTTGGGTTATATGGTTGATATTAAAAGTCAGGGAAGCCAAAATAAGGCTCAATAAGGCAAGCAAAACTCATGATAATGCAATTACAACTTGACATAAGGGAGTCCAGGGGAAAAGGCTAGTAAAATGATCAAGTGGAGTATGAAGCTCTTATGGAAATTCATGGTGATACTATACAAAGGACTCCCACACCCTAAAGGAAAAATCTCGGCATGGGAACCAAATGCAAAACAAGAGCTAACTAGAGTACCCATGTATGGTCAAGCTCTACCATTCACATCATGTCACTTCTAAAAGAAACAAGAAGGTAATGTGACAAGATAGAATGGGTTTGTACCTAAGGTTATAATGAAATGGTCATAAGGTCATGCAAAGTTCCAATGGATGTGAAACCTAGCCTATATGCTAGTTTAGACATAATACCTGAAATACGCACGAACAGATCAAAACCACAGTCAAACCGTGCTCAAAACGGACTCCTACACCATCAAATTAGTTCAAACGGTCCAAAATGGTTAGAAATGGTAAAAAATATAGAAAGTGGGTAAAAAATTTAAAAAAAATTCTATAAATAGTAAAAAATTTAAAAATTCCATACCATTTGAAATTTTTACCCAACATAGTGCATTTGAGCTCAAATCTTCCGACGCGAATTCTGGGAGCATCATCCAACGAAATTCGACCCTATTTGATCCAGGTAACTTCTCATGTCCTCCCCTTCCCATTTCATGTAAAATTTTTTAAGTTTTCATGGTCCAATCAATTTTAGGCCATCCATAGTTGACGTTTCGACCCACGCAGAAATCAAGGTTTTTTTCACGTACAGGGCTCACCATACATGGAAAAAAGACCCAAACCCACGTACATACATGGCTGGTTTGAAAATAGTCGCATATAAGGCCACAAATAAGTTTTTCAAAGGAAAATGCTAATAAAAACTATGGTTTTTTGTGCAGGATGGTGTTAGAGTGAAGGGAAAGAGAACATGGTGATGGGGAGGAGGCCATGCAAGGTGATCTTATGGCCCAACAAGCATTACGGGCATGTGTTTTGTATAAGTTTTGGTGTCTTGGAAACCTGAGGGCCAAACAAACACTACTCCAGCTGCTAGTGGATTGCTAGGATCCAGACTCTGAGACTTTTCACATTCACAGGATATCACTCAGTATTGAGGTTGAGGACATATACTTTATCACTGGTTTATCTCGACGAGGAGAGGTGGTAAATCACCAATCTTGTGGGCCAGGTGGATTGACTATTGATGAGTACATAGCTATGTACTACTTTTTGGACATGGAAAAGGTTGGGAGTCAAATCCTGACAAACTCTATCTAGGTTCTGGGAATGAAGGCCATACTACTGGAATTAGGCAGGATAGCTGGATTAGCTTCACTCCACCAGGCCTCTTGAACACTGATGTTCTATGCAATGGAGTGTATGAGACCCAAAGTGTATGACTGGAGCACGACTCTATTGAGCAACATGAAACAACAGCTCAGTGACTGCAAAATGGGTGGGATGTGGAACTTCTGTTTCGACAGCACACTGAGCACATTCTTCTTTGAGCGGGTACTAGGGCTAATCCCTATAGTGGACATTCCTCCACACGGAGTTCAATATCCAGCCCAACGACATTGCGCAAACGTTATGCACAGACTGGGTGGAGGTAGGGTGGCTAACCCCTACTCAACAAACATCTCTCCATGGTTGCGGAGGTAGATCATCGCGATAGATGACTACCCTTATGCAGGGATAGAATTCGTGGAGAGCTGTACATGTCCCTACCATAAGGAGCAGCATATGGAGACATAGGTAACAAATCCCAAACCCACTTTTTAAGTTGTTTGAATTTTTTTTTTGTGTTTTTTGATATATTGACTCAAAAGACATGTTTTTGGTGTGACAACACATAGTGACAATCTGTCATGTGTATGCAGATGTAGGACCACGACGACCAGATGGTTTCCCTCATCATTGACGGAGGGGAAGGGGAGACGATATCATGGGTGCGGATGTAGAGCGGACGCTCCAAAGCATTTACACGAACTTCATATGCTTGATGCAAAGGATACCCATGGTGCAAGTCGAGGACTTTCCTACGGCTATGCAGCGCCAGGTGGTTGGTGTACCATGAGCATGGGTTCAATTATTCCGATGGCTAGCTAGAGACATAGTGTGCTACCACAATTAGAACCCCCTCCTCCTCAGGCTTAGAGACCTGAGAGTATTCCTTTTTGTACAACAGTGTATTATGTTTTGGTGGTTCAGAAGCCCCAATTTTGTATTATGACACTTATGTATTATGATCTCACCTTTTGTATATTAATGAAATTTTTTTATGATGATCGATTTTATTTATTTACATGTGTGCAAAAATGTATTTTTGTGATATGCTTATGGTCTATGAAACAAATTCCAATCTAACACACAGTTAGCATATGAGTCAGCAACTTGATTGAAAATTCTTGGAACATGAATGTATGTTATATTCTCAAATTGTCATTCTAGCAATCTCACATGTAAGAATCTTCGTAATAATATCGGATCCCTAATACGATATGAGCCATTAAGCTGTGAAACCACTAACTAAGAATCAAGACGTACCTTAAGAGAGAGAATACCATGTGAAATGGTATCATGTAATAACTCAATAACGGCACTATATTCAAGAAACTTGTCAAATAAGGCTATAAACATACACCTCCTGAAGACAATACTTGACCCGTAGGAGTATAAATCACCTAAGCAGCGGAAGCTAAGTTTTGAGTGTGACGGATAGCACCATCGGCAAATCCTATGTAAATAGAAGACTCCATCGGCATATGCCATAAGAAACAGAAGCTAATCAACAAAACCGATCACCATAAAAAAACCTAACTATGCAATTAAAAAACTATACAGTAATATACAACAATCAGCCTTGGCTGAAGATCATGCATAGTATTTTTTAAGATAGAGCCCATTTCTAGGCTCCGCCAAGGCTGTCCCTTCATAATCCACTAGCTTATAGGTGCCCTTCTCTAACACATGTTTGACCACATAAGGACCATGCCACATGGGATTAAACTTCCATACCCCCAAGGGTTCTTTAGCTTGATCCCACAAAAGGACCAAATCACCTTCACTAAACTTCCTCGGACGGACAGACTTGTCACATTGGACCTTGACGCAATGCTTATTTACTTCTAGAGCCACTAAGGAATCTCAACACTGCTCTAAGTGGACCAAACATTCTTCCAATGTGGAAGTGTCTGGTAAAATATCTATAGCTAGCTTCACAGAAGGGATTTCGCATTCAACTGGAAAGACAGAATCCACCTCATGTACAAGCTGATATGGAGAGAAACCAGTGGTAGTATTAATTGTGGTTCTATAGGCCCACAAAGTAGGATATAACATGATATGCCAATTCGTCTTTATTTGTGTGATGGTTTGTTTGAGAATGGACTTAAGTGATTTATTCACTGCTTCAACCTGTCTATTCTCCTAAGGGTAATAAGAAGAGGAGTGCTCCTCCTTATACCCTAACTTTGAAGCCAAATCTTCCATCATTTTATTTTGAAAGTGCCTACCATGGTCAATTCCAAGCTCTTTCGGAATGCCAAACCAAGTAATAATCTAGTTGAAAACAAAATGTGTGGCTGTCTCACTATCAAATTTAACCGTGGGCATAACCTCTTCCCATTTCATGAAATAATCAATAGCCACTATAATTTGATGATGTCCCCTAGCTGAAGCAGGGTTGCAATCCATAAATTCAAGCCCCCACTTGGTGAAGGTATCGGCGGTGACAATAGGGTGTAACGGGGCTGGATGCGAGTGCATATTGTGTGCAAACACCTAGCAAGGGTGACACTTCTTAATCGCATTAACACAATCTTTGAATATCGCTGACCAAAAATATCCCGCTCTCAAGATTTTTTGGGATGTAGAAATCCTTCTAGTGAGGATGAACTGAAATGGATTTATATGAGCTAAAACCAAGATTCGGCAAAGGAGAATGTAATGTCTCAATATTTGAACTGCATAAATGGTGGCTAAGGAAAGATTCTCCACATGGGAATAACAGATTTCTGGATCCAATAAGGCTTCAAATCAAATAATATATGACATGCTCATGGTTCTCCTCATCCTCTTGAACCAAAACTATACCAACCGTCTCCATAGATGCAGCCACATAAATCAAGAAATCATGGTTATACTCAGGTGAACTAAGCACGGGGGCTGATGCTAAGGCTTGCTTAAGTGCATCAAAGGACTCCTGGGCTCACTCATCCCAGTAAAAAGGAGTGTCCTTCTTTAAAAGACACATAAAGCCTTTAGTCAAGTTGGCAAAATTAACTACGAATCTCCGCAAGAAATTTTCCATGCCTTGCAAACAATAAAGGTGTCTAATATTACGCGGGGGAGACCATTGAAGTATTGCCTCAACCTTTAAGGGATTGGCTCTTATACCCTCCTTGGATACGATGAACCCTAGAAAGCGATCAACAGACATGCAAAAGATGCACTTCTGAGGATTTAAACGCACTTGGTAATGGCAGCGTCTTTCGAACACTAACCTCAAATGGTATGGATGACACACTCGCAAATGAGAATGAGCAGCAAGGTCATCCAAATACACCTCAATAATCATTTTGAGATCATGAAAAACTAAGGTCATAGCCCGCTGAAATGTAGCTCCAGCGTTTTTAAGGCCGAAAGGCATCTTCTGATATACAAAGTACCCTAAGGACAAATAAATGCGGTCTTATGTTGATCCTCAAGTTTTATCTGAATCTAATTATATCTGGAAAAACCATCCACGAAGGAGAATACCTCACTTCCCACACACTCATCCAAAATCTGATCAATAAATGGTGTAGGAAAATTATCCTTAGGACAAGCACGATTTAAATCATGGAAATTAGTGCATATACAGATCACTCCCTGCTTCTTATCAAATGGAACGGGATTTGAAACCCACTCCATCAGGGGAATGGGATAGATAAAACCATATTTTAACAGTTTCTCTATCTCAGCCTTAATGGAGAGTGCTTTTCTAGGATTCACCGCACGCAAACGTTGTTGAACTGGCTTCGCATTTGGATATGTATTAATCTCATGTTCGACATTACGAGGGTCAATACCTAGCATTTCCTCGTATGACCAAGCAAATATGTCACGAAACTCTTTAAATAACTTGTTATACTCCTTGATATTATCAGAGGAACAACCAGCCCCAATGTATACGTTCTCAACTTTTCCAGGATTGCGAGAAATATTGATAGGAATAGTAGGTGATAAATTCGCCATGTTCCCATTAGCCATCTGACCAAGAGAGCTCAATGGAACCATGGGACTACCAATATTCTCACTAATAATATCCCTAAAGTCATCACGCTCCATATGGTTGAGTTCAAGAAGAAAATATGATCAATGATGTAACTCTTCCCAAGGTGGCTCAACCCCAGACATGGCCTCAATAATGGCTTCATCTGAGGGAAAAACATAGTCGAGGAAATCATGTGCATGAGAGGACTCAAATTCCCATGTAGGAAAAACACACAGGTCCTCCTCCCCTGTCCACAAAGAGGAAGGACTAGGATCTGCAACATGATCAAGATTTTCTTGATATGCTACCATTGTTGCAGGCAACAACACATCTGTTTCGATAGGTCCAATTGAAGGACTCGATGAAGGAAGAATCCAAGGATATTCCATATGGGTAGTATGAAAAGACACTGAATTCAATGAGGATGAAGCCCCACCAAAACTAGATTTGATCATAAGAACGGGCGCAGGACAGCTAAAGGTTCCCATAAGAGACAGATACATACCCACATCCACACTCCCAGTTACCGGCTGAGAATGATCAATAATTGGGATAGAAGTTCCCGATGATGAATTAATATTCGGATTATGGAATGACGTCTGATCAATCATAAGGATATTCCCATTAAATGGAAAACATATCACTTGAAAGAGAGAAGAGGCTATGGCTTGCATACTATATATCCAATTCTGTCTCAGCAGAAGATTGTAATCAAGGGGCGCATCAACCGCCTTGACCTTGATCATGACGGTCTTCCCTCCCATTTGGACCTTAAGAGAAGGAAGAATCCCATGTGGCCAAAATGATCTACCATCAAAAGCTGTCAACATAGTAGTGGATTGAGACAACTCAAGAGAACCCAAACCCTTCCAACATGACAAAGACATCATGGAAGCAGCAGCGCCTTCTTCAACGATGGTGCGTTTGACGGTCATATTAAGAAAATCTACATGAATCAAAAGATACATGTAGTAAGGAAATCAAGGATGTATTCCCATGGTTTCAAATTTGATAATGGAAGAAGATTTATCATCATTAACCCCAAGAGAAGAAATAAAGGCTCTCCTTTGTGAAGGACAAGTCTGAAGTACTTCAAGTGTGAACATCGCACAAGGATTTTGTCCCAAATCCTTGACAACGGAATAGTTTTGGGTGGCTCGGGCATTAGGATTGTGCCCTGAACGCTTTAGGACTCCCTTAGGAATGCGAGGTGGAACTTCATGTTTATCCATATGTTTTTTGATACGCAAAGGGCTCTTAGGTGGAGCGGGTTCCTTTCCAAGGTTCAGTTGTGACGAACCATAATCCTTCGAATGAGTCACAACCTTAGTAGCATGCACCATATTGATGCAACCATGACCGGCATTGGCCTCCAGCAGATTTTGATCTCCACCCGATGCACAATGAGGATCAATGGTCCTGGAGTTCATATTTTGATTGCTGGGTAAAGGATTAGTTGGCACAGCTGGGCCCTATGCTATGAACCTCGAGGCATGTTCCATATGAGGTAACAAATGAGTGAGGTGGTCCTCCTTACATAACTTGCAAGGAAGCTTTACCTTACATTTAGTCTGCTTGTCCCCCCTAGCATTACGAGCATTCTTGTCATTATAATTATCATTTTCATTCTTAGTCCCACCCTTATGATTATTTTTCCCTTTTTTCTTATTCCTTCTAGGTTGTTGGTTTCTCTTTGGGTCTGATGATGGCACAAAAAGTACACTCACCGATTGGGTAGGTTGAAACAAAGCCATGGCTTGTCCCGATGCAGATTGATTAATTAACAATTGACTCACTTGTTTCACAACCGAATCCACATGTTTGGTACTTGTAGAGCCCACAATTCCATCGCCATGTGGCCCAAGCTTGACCTTGGGATCGAAACTAGATTGTAGAGAATTAGGTATAATCTCATACAAAAGTCTTGATTGAGTGTAGATCAAATCCAACTATTGTGCCCTAAAGATTGCTTGTTCCTCATTTTGGACTCCAGATGTAGAAACATCCTTCGCAATGTAAGGTAATAACGACTTGAGGAACCACTCAAGGAGAAATTCCAATGGTATAAAGGCTTTAATCAACTGCTTTTGTCTACACCACTCTTGAATATGATCTAAGATATGTGTGGATTTGTCTTGTTGAAATGTCGACAAGAGTTCGGTACCAATGTTGTAAGGTACAGGTAGTTAAAAGTGATTGAGGAAAGTCATGGAAAGGTCATCAAATAAAGCGTATGGCCCCCTTGGTAACTCTATATACCATTTCATTGCAGGCCCGGTGAGGATGCGTTGAAATAGCCTCAAATTGATTGAATTGTCATGTAAGGAATTGGAAGAGCACCAAAGGTGAAAAGTAGTGACATGCTCACTAGGATCTTCTCTAGATTTACCCTCGAACTTGGGAATGTTCGAAGGAAGCTTGTCAGGGACGGTCGACCAGGCTGGGTCATGAGATACGGGATCATTCATAAGTCTTGATAAGTCAGGTAATTTCAATGTTGCGAGGAAAGGGAGCCTAGGTTGAGCCGGTCTATGCCATGCTCCATGATAGTTCTGGCTCATGTAAGGTTGATTGCTAAAAATACCATGGCCTTGGCCATAATAACCTCCTCCCATTTGACCCGTATAGGGGGGCATGGAAACATTGTGATGTGGGGTACCTTGATTATGCGGTGCTACAAAGCCATAATTGGAAGAGTAAGTAGGTTGTTGATACCCGTACCCATAGGGTTGATAGTTCTTTCCATACTGCGGTCCATAAGACTGTCCATGAGAAGCTCCGTAAGGTGTCCCATGGGATGTCCCATGAGAATGTTCATAGTTAGGGATATGGGGAACTCCTTCAAATGGACCATAAGATGATCTAGAAATAGGGATATGACCTCTCGACACAATAGGGGGTATTTGACTCTGAGATATTACCATGCAAGTAGTCACAGCACGAACATGGCTAGTAGCAATATTTTGGCCCAAAGGACCACGTGAATGAGGGGGAGGAAGGGTTGTCAAAAATGCATTCAAAGGAGTAGGGTTCGAGGACGAAGGGACATGTGAAGGAATGTAAGTGGTGTTCCCAATGTTCACTCGTCTCTGTTTTGGTTTCCACATAAGATTACTAACACTACGTCTAGGACAAACATGTGAGGTTGCACCGCTGGGATGGAAGGTGTAATGTGACGAGTGCTCCCAAATATCTCTACATGGAAAGGAATAGGAGTGCCCCCAGGTGTAGTGCTAGGTTCGAATTCTGACTCGACATGATGTACTGGATCGGGTGCAGGGATATCATGCATGCCATAACAAGCATGACTAGTGCTTATCAGTTCATAATGAGTCTTGTCGCCTGGTAACCAATACCAATGACCTGTGAATGATGGATCATAACAATATTGTGAAGGTATTTTCGGTGAAGGATCGTATACAGGAGAAGGATCTTTCTCCCCAACCTCATGAGGTGGAAAGGACGGCTCTAAAATCTCATCCTCATGATCTCCCATAGTGTGTGGATCAAAGTGAGAAGTAGTCCGCCCGGACTATCTGTTTCTCTCTCCCCAAGGAGGAAGAGACTTGGAAGGTGGAAGACCTACTAAACGACGAGAATGGTGAAGCACTGCCCCTGAATCCGTAATGACTCAAAAAATGAAAAAAATCGATCTAATTACATAAACCCTAGGCAAACTAGCGTGCATAAAGCATACACCTATAAAATGTAAAGAAAAATCACAAGAAAACAAGGGTAGGATATGTGATATCTCGAATGAAGCAGGTATGTCTCACCTAGGAGAGGCTTGAGACTCCCATACACAACAAGTGGAGGTTTGTAACCAATTATAGTGGCCCTCAGCTTCAACGCATGTAGAGATTGTGTTGTCAGACCCCTACCTGGAAAGGACACCTGTAGAATAACCTCTGTCAAGTACCCCCTCGATAACCTAGGTAAAGAAACTAAGGTCACCTCAATATAATCAATGCTCAGGAAGACAATTGTAGGTGGGATTGACCATATGGGCAGGGTAGAAAAGCCCAAAAATATTGAAATATCTTCGGTGCTGCTCAGTTACAACCAGGAGTCATCCCAATCATAACCGCTCACACTGCCTCGTGCTTAGCTCCCTTATAAGAGGAGGATCCTAAGAACACTAATTATATAAAGGAATTTCACACTCTCACCTGGACAAACACATAAATTTTTTGTTTAGTGGTCTTGGAGAATTTACTCAGAATGAACTATTCCAAGACCCTAAAACCTAGTCTTGTTGGTGCACCTTGTAACAAAAAAGAGTGTAATTCATTTTATTATGCGTTGATTTTAATTGTCTTATTACTCAAAGGGAAAACAGACGTGCACCTAATGATGTTATGATGCAACAAGAAGTAAAATCCACACCTAACAATCAATGCAAATGCACTGTGTCAAATGACGAACAGGGTATGCTACTATGTGAAGTGCAAAATTTTCGTTCAAATGAATATGCAATCATTCCTATATGAAAATATTACTAATATTTTCCAAGCAAACCTAATGCAAATACCATGCAAATGCAAAATGCAAACAATGCATAATGATGCAAAAAGAAAATGTTTTTTGTATTTTTTGAATTAAATGAGATAAAAAGCAAAAGTATGACTCTACAACCCTCAAACTCTGCAAGCACTACCAGAAAACACCCAAGAAAAGCACCAAGATAAAAGAGACCTAATGCACTAATCCCAAAACAAAAAATAGAAAATGAAATGACAATAACATTTTCAAAAATTTAAACTAAAAGGCGTCTCTGGTCAGAAATAGGGGTGTATATAGACTCCATAAGCATCCCTGAAGACTCAACAATAATCCAAAATCACCCAACAACACTTAATATTCCCCAAAAAGGAAAAAATCATGGCATACGTGACTGTTCTCAGTAAATCCGTGTATATACGTGGCTATTCTAGGAAAACCCACGTGCACATGCGACTGTGAAAGAAAAACCCACGTACAAGAATAGAAAGAGATAAAAAGAAGGAAAATAGACAAGCTGAGACAAAATTTACTCATGTAAGACACTACTAGGAAAACATGCCCCCAGACTCGACTCAGAAACAAAGAAATCAGAGCAATTCAAAAGCATTGAATTCCGACAAAACCCCCAAAGGAAATGACTAGTAACTCCCCAGTATGGTCTCCAATTCTGTTACAGAGAAAAATTCCTATGGCTTGGGGTGTACCACAACAGATAGAGTAACAGTATAAATCTATCCCTTCCCAATATGCAAGAGAAATAAAACATCTAACACTAAAGGATCTCCAAACATACCTTATTCTGGATGGTTGATGTAGATCCCCGTCGATATTTTTCCAATCCTGCTTGTGTTAACAATTTGCTCTCTTAACAATAGAAAACAAGACAAGCATGCTATATATTAGTGTTATACCTACTCTAGCATATATAATCAATAATGTATAAGCAATTAAAAGCATCCATGGATTCAATATTCATTTAAATGCACATCATTGGACAGGAAAAGATATTTCTATTAATATAAATCAGAGATTACATGAATGGCAACCTCTGTCGGCACGTCTGCGAACCAGGAAAACTGAGTCCTCCACCTAGGCCTCCACCACCTCAATCCTCCATCTCTCAATAGCAAGCTCACAAGAAAGGGCAAGCTTGGGAAGAACACCAAGTGCTCCAAGGGACAAAGGGATGCAGACTCAAGTATAAGCAAGCTACAACAACAATGGACTATAGTTTTCTTGCTCTTCAATTCTCCTCCTTCAATGTATCCAAAGGGTTCCTTATATAGTGCTTTATTGGGGTAATGCAAGGTCAAATCTGAGAGATATCAAGGCACATGGAAGGCCAAGAGATAAATGACTTGAATCCAAATCAAGAAAAACTCCAAAAATATTTGACCTTTTGCACACATCCCGATGTACGTGGGTTTAAGGGTTATATCCGCGTGTATACGCCAAAAAGGGTTTAAAAGTCATGTACAACAAATAATGAGTGTTTTTAGGAATATTCTTGGAAACATCAAGGTACAAAAATGGTCCATGGGGTCCAAAGAGTTTGCAGAGGGATAGGGAATGCCATAAATGTGTGATCTACCATGTGTGGTAAAATTAGTTGTAACAATCTTCACCAAGAGCTTCATAGAGAATAGATTCACCTATCTTCAATCACGTCGTGGGCTAGGTGACGCATTGTGATGACTGATATTCAATTTCATATTTTGGCTCCATGTCCATTTTAGAGGGGAGGTTTTATTCCCATGTGGTTTTCCTTCTTACCTTGGTTATATGGACTAATAAAATTTTCTAAGAGGTGACTTGAGCCTTAGTTTCCAAGGACTCACTTTTGATTTGGTTACACTAAGTCAGGATTAAGGGGTGGTGTTAGAAAATCATACGACCTAGTACCATATTCATCATACTACTTAGGACCATTAAATGCACCTGTTGGCACGAGGTGGGAGCACACAAAGTGCGGTACCTCCACCAACAGGAACGAAATCGACAAGGAAATAAGTCAATCGTGGAGGATGAAGGAATCGACAAAATAGGAAATTTTGGTCGAGTTAGTTAGGAATTGATCAAGTGGACCATTTTGTAACAACCTAACGAGCCTATAAGTAGAGTTGGAATTGTAAACAAAAAGTCATCTATGGATCAATCGACTAAGGATCGACTTGGGAATTTTTTTTTCTTTTGCGATCTATTTTATGGATTGATTGTATGAAGGCTCTTTCTTATGAATTAAATGTGATTGGTAATTTTGGATCCTCTGCATTGTGATGTCTTGCTTCTTTGGACTATGGCATATTTTCTAGACTCTTTTTTGCATGATTGATGAAACCTATGTTCATGATGCTAAGCATAACAATACTTGTTAGTTTGATGCATATTGATATATTTGGAAATATGAATCTCAGTAAATGAATCATAATGCTGGTAGTTCTGGCCGATCTAAATATGGGTTGATGTGATTGTCAATTCCAACGATAAGTTGCTAGTACTATTTCATTTTATCTTGCTGTAATCTTGGATTTCTAGGTAACGTTGTGATAGGGTAGACGATAGTGCGAAGTCCTCTTCACACTGCAGAAACTTGGTTCCTGCAACATGCCCTTAGACATCTTGGGTGAGACTGCACCTGCAGAGCAGGTGTTGTTGGAAAGGGTAAAAATTTTCCAGGTCGATGTTTAGGGAGTCTATGTCGATGGTTGTTCGCAACATTGTGAAGTGAACCCCTGTCGATAGAACTATGTCAACAAATGGTTCCATTGCCGAGACCATAGGAAGAAGAAGAGGACATGTTTTGGCATTTGATGAAGCCAGAGATCCAGGATTGTTTTGAGAAGAAAGCGTGAGAGTTTATGGAAGAATAGAACCAGAACCCGAGATTGACGACATAAGATTGGTTGGGAAAATATATCTACTCCGATATTCATGAATTATTCTTCGTTGAATTTCCAATAGTACTGTATGAATGATTGACACAACTTACTTTCCAGAAGAAGAATTTCCAGGGAGGAGAACCTAATGAGTGGACTCCAGATTTAATCCAACAATTACGAAAGGGTCAAAACAAAGCTTCAAGGGATGTCGATATGTGGATAGACAACATTTTGGAAGGGTACATTACTGAGTTCATTGTCGACACAATCCAATTTTACAATGATGCAGAAAGTGAATTTTTTAAGGGACCAAGGGGAGATTTCTATTGATGTTGCAACTGTGGATCAAGATGCTCATATGTGAAAAACAAATATTAAAGAGGATTTCTAATGAGTAAATCCGTGGTGTGCGGAGGTTGTGGGTACTATGAAGATAAGTGTTTAATGGAATGGTATGGGGTAGATGGATGGAAGTCGAGATGAGACTATGAAGGAAGTCACAGAAGAGTGTGGTCTCGTATGAAGTGGGGTGAGCTTCCAATAAGAAAATAGGAGGAGGGCTGAGGAGAGTCCTAATGTGACCGAAACATAAAACTATGAGACCAGACCATGAGGGACTAAGCGACTATACACTGATGAAGGAAATGACCAAGATGCGCTTGAACCTGAAGAAGGACCAACCCAAAGCTACAACATACCTATAACTCCGTGCACTGCGCCGAACTTAGGAGGAATAAATGCGAGTTCATCGTAGGATATTCCTTTGTGTCAGCACAGTGGTAATATTAACATATCAACAAGCACTGGGAGGAGACCTAGGATGGAGGGTGATGATGGAAAACTACCCTTGTTTTAGGGTAATGGGACTGAGAATATTGAACAATATTGGTTCTTATGTGAAGCAGTGTGGATGGTGAAACAAGTACAAGATGAAGACATCAAGAAAGGACAACTAGAGATGACTTTTTGGGTTTGAGCATTGGCCTGGTATATGAAATTCTTTGAAGTACCGATGGGGCATCCCCAAAACAACCTAGCACAGATCAGAACTGAACTGATCGAGGAATTTAATAAACCAAAATCAAAATCACAGTATATTACTAAGTTAAAGGAAATAAAGCAATTCCCCAATGAGTCAATGTGGGATTTCGATCAGCGATTCAAAACTCTAATGGAAAAAGTTAGCTTTGGGATGATTTATGTGAAACATTAAGAATGGTTCATTTCAGCCTTGGTACCCCATATCTGTATGCCACTGATGCAATCTAAGATCAGATCTCAGGAGGAATCATTGGAAATTGCGATGAAGATGGAGGCTACACCAGTTAGAGAAACAGGATTGGCATGAGCCAGATCCAGTCACAGTTGGTGAACCTTACTATCCAACTATATGATATTAAGAATGAGAAAGAAGTCCACAAAGAAGTATCGTGCAGTCAATGTCAATCTGAAGGACATCACAAGGATCATTGTCTGTACTTCCATGAATATTTATAGTATGGGGATCTAAACCCACTAATTCAAGGAGGATTTCCCTGGTGCCAAAATTTTCAAACAAGGGGACATCGATAAGAGAAATGAGTGTACTTATACAAGGTTGTGTCAAAACCAGCTAGTATTTCTTGCAACTTCTGTCAGTCTGTTGGTCTTGAAGAAAATGATTGAAGAGATTATGATTTTCTCCAAGAAATAACTATGGATACATACTTTATGAGGGGGGAGGAGCAACGAATAGCAGAAAACTTCAATTGCAATTGCACTATACTCAGTCGCAGTATAATCATCCACAACCGCAGTATAACTAGCAACAAGCATAGTATACTCAATCATAGTATAATTAGCATCAACCGTAGTATAACCCACCACAACAGCAATTTAACCAGCCAATGTATAACCATCCATCGTACCAACAGCAAGGAGGATTCCAAGGAGGATTTTGTGGAGGACCTAATGGAAGCTTTGGTCGTGGAGGAACTATGGGTTGAGGTCGTGGACCAGTTACATGCTATAATTTCAAAGTGATGGGAAATTATCAGAGGGATTGTACCAATATCACAGCCCAGTGTACTTACTATAGCACAGTAGACCACACTATCGACGAATGCCCACAATTAATTGTGAAATGGAAAACTAAGAACACACCACAACCACAACTGAACCAAAATGCAAATCAGAATCAGAATCAAAATACTGGACTGAACGTAGGGAAGATATCGATGGAGCTAATGCTTAGCTAATACATGTCAGAATAATAACTAGAGGAGGAGCTACGACAGGATATGATGGACCATTGATAAATTTCCGGCCCGTGGCTCAAAATAAAGTCCAATTCCATGGAGAGAGAAACCTTCTTCAAAGCAAAAGACACCTTGATCAAGGACAATGGTAAGTTACCTATTTATGAGATGCCACTGAGTTTTGATTTGAAAAACTCACCAAGATCAAAAAGAAAGGTCAGTGCCTTGAAAATTTTCTTTGAAAGTTGTCTAACATTAGAAAATGATCAAGATGCATTAGCAAAGATAGAAAGTTTTTTGTATCGACAGGAAGAAGGGAGACAATATCACCTAGTCAATTCATTGCAAAAGAATAAAATAGGAGGAGAAATGAGAATTCATATCCAGATCGGAGAGTATGACGTAGATTTAGTCATCTTGGATCTAGGATCGGATGTGAATATACTAACCAAGTATACATGGGAAATGATGGGTAATCCACAGTTAGTATGGTCCTGTGTACAACTTCGTCTGGAAAATCAGGCCAAGGTTTCTCCAATTGGACAAGTACCTTGTCTATCTTTGAAGTGGAAGGACTAAAGACGTATGCAGACTTCGATGTTATAAAAATAGTCGACAATAAATACCCATATCCTGCACTCTTGGGAATAGGATGGGAAATGGAAAACTTATTGGTTATCAATTTGAAGAAAAGGACCATGACATTCAAGAATCATGACACAAGGGTCATTGCCCCATTGGATCGCCTTAAAGGACATCGATATGTTAATCCAATAAAAGATGAAGTCATGGGATGTTGGGATAATGCCTATAATGTCTCTAAATATTACATCAATCCCACTACTGATGGATAATTGGGATGGAAAAGTATCAAATCAACATCTTCAGACTCTAATGAAGTGTTAGAAAACTAGCAGAATCGGTTGCATGAAGTATCAATCCGAAAGTGTGCATGAGTCACTCAGTCACTAAGATGGGTAGCGCTAGAATTACTTGATTTGTCAACATATGAAGGAATGCCTAACCTGACATTTTTTCGTTAGCAAATTTGAAGACAGAGTATTCGAACTACAATGGTTGTTGGCACTAGAAGAGGCACTAAAGTCTACTCCAACGAGATGGTGGGCTACATACAAGGTGTCAATAGAAGACTAAAAAATATGTCAATGACTGATGAAAGTTTGATTCAGGGAGGATGATTACTATAAAGGAAATAAATATGATGGAAGAAATGATCCAATCGACCATCTGATAACATGCCAAACAACATTGGAACTAAGGGAAAAGGAGGAATGGGTTCATGCGTTCATCCATACATGGACGAAATACCACATAGATGGTATGTTTATATAGAAATACAAAGGGAAATAAGAGATCAGGAAGAACTAACTGTCAACTTCAGCCATACTTTCAATTTCACAAATGAAAATCCATTCATTCATAGTGCGCAATAGGACATTCATTACAAAGTACTAGAGATAGTTCTGGTTGAGCCATCGATGAGATCACAATGGACACCAACACCATATATGATTATAAAATGCTACAATGTGTCAGGATAACCTGATGATGAAGATGCAGTTGACATTCCATAGTTAGAAGGAAGCCACGACATCAAAGTACTAGAAATTCCACGTGACAAATTCAAGAAACCGTTAAAGATAAAGAAGGTCAACATTGGGACTAAATAAGACCCAAAGTTTTCTAGTATTGGATATTACTGGGATGATTCAACGATGGGAAAAGTCATCGATCTACTACATGAGTTTCAGGACTTATTCCTGACCAAATTTTCTGAGATGAAAGGTATTTCAGGGGACTTGGGAGAAATGAAAATTTCTATGAAACTTGATGCGAAACCAGTAAATCAATGACCATATAGGTTGAATATGAGGTACAAAGAGCCCAAAAAAACCAAATTGGAGTGAATGTTGGATGCAGGAATTATTGAGCCTATCGAAGAATCAGAATGGATTAGTCTAATGGTAGTGCAGGAAAAAAAGATAGTTAAAATCTGAATTGGCCACTACTACATTTCGATCCAAAATCCGACAGTTACTTCCGACGGCGTGTGAATTTTTTCTTTTAAACCTACCAAAAATCACAAAAATATTTTTTTTTTTGTAAATGATGCCACACACGTCGGTTAAGCGACGGATATTTTCATAACCGTCGCTTAAACGACAGCTTGTTGGTCAAAAAAAGGCCATTCAAACAACTAAAGAAATATAGGGCGTGGAACCGTCGCTTAACCGACGACGTGTCAGTCAAAAAAAACCAAATAGGGCGCGCAGGAACCATTCATTTTTCACTGGCTTCTGTTCTTCTTCTCTTCATTTTGTATGTATGCGATCTTCATTCGTTTTAGAGAATATGTATTCGTAGTTGGGATTCTTCATTTCTTCATCGATACCATGTGCCCCGATCGCTCAATATCCTTAGTCAGTCCCACGAATATGTTAAGAGCTGAGCCGCATTACCAGATCATACATAGAGAGATCCTGTTCTTAGAGAGCAGGTGTTTTCTATTTGTGTCTAGGCTTAGGGGCCTAGTCATGTTTGAAAGCTGAGCTTGCAGCTCCGGCTTTATACTGAGTTATACATATTCCTTCCAGTGGGAATCATCGTTTGGGGGAAGGGTCAAAATGGGTTGGATAGGGGAAGATAAAATAGTGAAGGGAAAGGTGCCATGTTGTTTGAAACAAAGGGGCAATGGATGCCCTTTTTAACAGGATCCTGCATTGCATCATTTAAGGGAGATTTAAAGGCAGGATTCTATATAATTCTATTGGTTTTAATGGACTTTGGATTGCTATTGCAGGAAAAATAGCCAATTTTATCTGTGTTTTGGGCGCCGAAGACCTGAAATACTATTTATATTATTGTCTTATGACACCTTTTTTATTCTAAGATAAGCAAAAGCTGTATGCAAGTGTGAGTGTTTTTGCAATCATCTTTCTATGATAGTTACCCTTGATCAAAATCAAATTTCATAGTTTTACTTTCTTTTAGCTGTAAACATATGCCCTAAAAATCCCCAGTGCTAATTGTGATGACAAGTTTAAACAGTTATTTAGATGCAGTAGAGTCCTCTCCTGTCTAAAGGTGTAAGCTGTTATTACCAGTTAATTACACAGGTCTACTGGTAACTGTACTTCTCTGATGTATGTTGAGTGCCTGCTCCATCTTAGACACACCTTTATACATTTGAAGTTCATTTTCTTGGCTGTATTTTCAGCATTTTATCAAGACAGGAACGTGTAAATATGGCGCAGTATGAAAATATCATCATCCAAGTGACAGAGATCGATCAAGAGTACAGGTAAACTATCTCAGGCTTCCCATGCGACAGGTTTGTTTACTTAATCATTGGCATATTTAGTTTCCTAGTGGAGTAGCATAAGTTTGTCCTGAATTTTATGATATACTCTGATGCAGGTCCCACTTTCTGTGTAGAAACTGTTATGGGATTTAGTTTTAGCTCCAAACAATTCACAGTTTGTCTGTGGACACTGTTATTCTCTTTTGTGGCATGCCCATGCAATTGAAAGATATCTGATTTTGGTGGTATTTTGTGTTACAGGGGGAGAAAGAATGTCCATATTATATGTGCACAGGATCCTGTAAATATGGAGCTACCTGCAAATTTCATCATTCAGAGCCTACTGCATTGCTGCCTGATTCAGGTTCTCCAGTATATGCAATGGCAGAATTGTCTTTGTCACCTGCATCAGGGTCACCATATCCAGCAGGACTTGCTTCATGGTCCTTACAGAAAGCTCCTTATGTCTCTGGTCCTCAGCTACAAGGACCTTCAACATATATACTTGTCATCCATTCACATCAACAAAGCACGCCTTCAGTCCAGCCAGGCTGT
>LPNX010543351.1:53046-69495 GCA_001517045.1 Pseudotsuga menziesii | reverse complement strand
GAAAATGTTATGTGGTTAAGGTCACTATGCAAGGTCTTTCAGACTTAAATGCACTAACCACGATATATGTCCATAGTGATGTCCACCACTACAAATGAATTGTGTCCAATTCTAGAAATCATGATGAGATTCTTTTCATAAGAAAAAGGTTCAATACTTAATGCCTATGTTGGAATGCTTTACGACCTTCCTCATATTCAAGGGAGTATGGACCTCCATGAGTGGTTCATGGTAGCGAGTTCTCCTAAAATGAATTAAATGCAGCGGTCGATGCAAAGGGTTAGGAGTTTTTTCTGTGATGATGGGGTAGTTTTGTTATTGTATAGGAACCATTGTGTTGGTGAAGGTTTGGAAAATCTCTCTAGTGATTTTGGTGAGGGTCTCAATAGTCTCTCTAGTTCCCATGTTGGGAGTCTCTCCAAGGCTTATAATTAAATGATCCAAGTCTCTATTCATAGTGAAGTCTCTAGATTTTTTGGCATGGAATGGTATAAGGCCCTACTCATAGCCCATAGGAACTAAAATAAATGGTTAATATGGACTCCTTTAGTTTGAAAACTAAACCATGGGTTCATCCATATGACCCTACACCGTATTTTGCATAGTATTTAAAATTTTATCCATGTGGATGCATTAGCCAATCAATATTGATAATAGAATAAAACCCAATGAGAATTCACCATGGCTAGGTAACTTTATTGATTCGAAGTTTCATATGATTTTGTATGTTTTTCTAGGTACTATTATAGTTATTTTATAGTTTTTTAGTTTGGAATAACATGTGTAACAACTTCAACACTAGCTATGATTCACACTTCTTAAGTATGGTTAATCCTTTAAAAAATGCATATGTAGAAGGAAATGATCAACGGATTCAAATAATATAGAAGAAGTATGGATTGTTCTTAGCCTCTACATTCACAATATGAAATCAAGACTATAGAGCTAAATCAATCAATTCTAAACAATCATGCCATTATTCATCTTAAAAAAAGATATCACTCTCTACAAAAGGGTCCTTTTTTCTCCACTACAAGAAAATACACTCTAGCTAAAACACTTTGAGAATATCTTTGCATTATTGTCATTGTAATTGTGGAAAACATATTCCTGAAGTAAAAATTTTGTAGGCTAAAAAATGCACAGAAACAAATTTGTTAAACAACAACAACTATAAAAATACTACATAATATATACTTGTATCGCAATAAGCATCGATCCAACACCACTGTTAAAAGATAAAAACATAATTTGAACACCAATTTTTTTTCACAACTCCAGCCAACAAACACAAATACAATTGAAAAGACCAATGCCAATCCAAAAAGAACCAAGGTCAATACCACATAAAAAAATAACAAAGGAAATGACCGAAAACATCCTCAATGAAATTATGGGAGAATCATGACTGTAATGCTTATCTAATAAATCTAATAAAGGTTCAACAAACAAGAAGTTGGACACCATTTCCAGAATTGTTCCAGCTATAATAAAAAAAATCAAAGAAGTTGAAAACAAAATTTCATACACCATGACTAGCGTGAGAAAAATGAACTCAATCAATCAGGGATGATTTTAAGGAACCATACTTATTTCAAAGTATATAAATGTTGTCGAATCTTACCAATTCTTAAAATGCCAACTATAAAATATTTGGCGATATTTTCCAAAAAATATTTTAATTTCCAAGGATTTTTTTATCGCTTATATAATAATTTGGAGATTTTTAGGGTGAAAAAAGATTACCCCATCAAAATTAGGTGAAAAGGGGATTAAAAAAATGAAAAATGGCGAATCATTTTTTGGAGAAAAACCCCTAAAAATATCCCATGGGCTAAAATTTGCCCATAAAATTATCCCTGCAATCAATTCCTTAATAACATGGGTGAGGGATTGACTATGAAGGTCATATCGATAATAAGGGGAAATTTTCATGTATATGATGCAATAAAAAAGAGAATTGGGGAGAGAGGAGACATTGAAATGTTATAATTTTATCATTTCAGCAATATGATCTTAGGATCATAACTGAGAGAATAACAAGCACATCAATCAATCACAAGAGACAATGAACACAAATATTTTCCTTGGGGAAACCATAATGGAGAAAATCCCGCAACTTCCTCAGAGATAGAATAAGCACCAATGGAATTAATAAAACCGAGATATAGAAAAGATGATCTCCACCAGTTGTCCTATCTCTCTTATCAGCTCCTTCTCTCTCACTCATGTGTTACAACTAAGTGTGAGTTACTGTGTGATAAATCAAGAGGCTCACTCTCTATTTATACTAGTTTATAACTTGGCATTAACTCACCAGCGCTAATTTCTCTAGGAGAGTCTAATAACCTTAGTGCCCCACAACTACGGGGACTTTAGCCCTTGATCAATAAGGAAGGTTATACTCTATGACTTTACATGACTTGATTACATTACCAATTCTCCTGATCGGAACATCAGGGTATGACATGACTTGATTACATTAATGATATTCCCTATAGGAACATCAAGGTACAATACATAAGATATGAAAATGAATACTTTCTGAAGTTACAAATACATCAACACTCCCTCTTAACTAGAAAGTTATTCTCTCAACACAATTCATCAGCACAAGTCTTCGCCATTGGATCCACTCTGGATCATCATTAGGTCTGGATCATCACTAGATCATCATCAATTATGGATCATCGTTGGATCATCATCAAGTCTGTATCATCACTGGATCATCATCACTGGAGCATCATTAGGTCTGGATCATTACTGGATCATCTTGGTTCATCATCGTCCCTCCTTCCGCTAACTCGAAAAGATGGTGTTATCTCCCAATTCTACTCATCATAGAAAGTTATACAAATACAACCCTTTTTCATGCTACTTGTAGGCCTAGCCTCCATGTAGGTATTCATCTTCTTCAACACTTATATCTGACCATGGGAGGAACACATCCAAGAACTATGTCAGAAAGGCCTTCCCAGCACTTACATCTGACCATTGGAGGAAGACATCCACCGCTGTGTCAGAAAGGAATGCCCATCAATAAAATATGACCATGGGAGGAAAACATCCACCACCATGTTAGAAATTCCTATCAATCACATCCGACCATGGGAGGAACACATCTAGAAACCATGTCAAAAATGCCCAACACTTATATTCACCATCATGATAGGACACACCTAATATCATCTGTGAAAAGGCCCAGCACTTACATTCACCAACATGGTAGGACACACCTACTACCATATGTGAAAAGGCCTAGTGCTTATAGCCACTGGAATGATAGGACACATCTACTATCATCCATGGAAGGGCTCTGCACTTACAACTAACCATGGAAGAAACCAATCCTACCATGTCAGAAGGGATCTACACTTACAACCAATGGCATGGTAGGACACAACTACTACCATCCTTGGAAGGGCTCTACACTTACAACTTACCATGGAAGGAACCAATCCTACCATGTTAGAAGGGCTTTGCAATTACAACCATTGGCATGGTAGGACAAAACTACTACCATCCATGGAAGGGCTCTGCACTTTCAAGTGACCATGGAAAGAACCAGTCTTACCATTTCAGAAGGACTCTACACTTACAACCACTGACATCATTCATGGTAGGAAACAAATACTACCATCCATTGAAGGGATCTGCACTTACAATTGACCATGAAAAGAACCAATCCTACCATGTCAAAAGGGTTCTCAGACTCATCACTTCCCTTTGGAGGGAACCTTGATCTGGAGAACACCAAGCTTCTCCCTCAAGTACTCAAACTTCACTCTAGCTAATGGTTTAGTAAACACACCAGCTTGTTGAGGCCTAGAAAATCGTAGACAACAATAGCAAGGGATTCTCCCCAATCAACGTTCCCAACTAGCTTGTGACTGTTTGGTATGGGGAATCCATCTGGTTGATGGTCCGGCTACCGTAGGTCAAGTAATAAAAATTAAAAGGTTTTATCGGTTGCGGCCCAATCCACCATATATATTTTTGTGTTTTTAACTTTAAGTATGATATGCAAGTGCCTATCTAAAATGTAGATTGATAAAGGATACAAGGAGCGGTCACAATGTGATGCGCAGGTTCTTACCTCTCGTCTTAGACTCTCTCGCATCTGAACCACAAACAGCAGGAAATAAAACAAACTAAGCTATCCCTAGGGAGTGAGATTATCATTTAATGAGTAATGTATTACAGTTCATGCATTAAGAAAAATCACAAGTAGTTGTTCTTTGATTCAAAACACATAAACATGAATAGATGGATGAACAACAAGATAGCACATTGTCTGTGAAAATATTCATTACTCATAGTGGAAATTATCATAAAATAAACCAGAGAACATTCATAAAAGAACATAGGTTCAACAAGTTAGAATGATCTCACGGTTAATGAATAAAGGCTGAAAACAAAATAGTTCTCCTTCAACAACATCCATTGAACAACATTTGAACATTCCACCAAAGCTTTCTCCAATAGGAAAAACTGTAATAGTATTTTGCAAAACAAAATAGTTCCTCTTACAATGTGTTCTCACCAGTCTCAATGGGAAAAAAATTCCCGTATCTATCTAACTCTCCTATACTTATACAAAAGGTAAAACCTTTTGGGCTGCCCCAAATGACTTCTGGGCTTCCCCAATGTTTCATCTCCCAAAATTGTCTTATATTGAGTGCTCATACAATTTTACAATATATTACATTTAAACAAACAAATAAAGCACTTCAATTAGAGGGCCACGCTTGATTATTTAGGAACTTTTTTCATGCTTGGGCTTCTGATGCTATGCTTTCAAAATGAATGTTGATTTCAAACTTTGCAGCCTGATTTTCAATCACTTCAATTCCTGCTAAGCTTAGGCGTAGTTTATCCTCAAGAAACTCTACACTGACTGCTAAATGAGCCACTTCATCTTTCAAGATATGTTCATCTAGGATCTTGACTTGTTGAATCCTTTGCTCGTCCTCTTGATATTTGCTCTGTAACATTTTTATGAACAACTCATGTTCTAGAAATGCATCTAATCTCTACTCACCAGCCACTTGGCATCAGTTGTAAGTGATCAGCAACCTTCTGCAATACTCGGTGCAAGATCCCCTTGTTTTCTTTACAACCTTCTTGAACTCTTATGTTGTAGTTATTGCAAATTCCAACAAGTAGTAATCCTGCTTCATTCCTTTTTGATCTTTTGCCGGCAAGTCTTTAAGAATCTCTTCATTGGCCTCCATCCTTCCTATCCTTCCTGTCAGGACTTCCAAAATGTCCTGATACCTATCTACAAAATACTAGGTGGTTTCCAAAATTTCTTCCAATCTGTTATCCACCTACAAAACTCTGCATCTTTCTTCTTCTATCGATACCTATAGTTGGTGCATTTTTCTTCTTGGTGTTAGGGCATGCTATTCAAAAGGATGAAGACTGGTTTGTTGTTCCTTAGCCTCTTTCAAAGATGCTACTAGTGAAGCAATTTGTCCCTTAAACTCTAGTGCTTGTACATGAAACTATTTTTATGTCTCCTCCATGGTAGCGCTTTTTGTTTCCAGATCCCCAACATTACTTTGTAGTTGGTCTCTTTCTGTCTTAAGGTTTTCACATGTTTTTTTTAGTTCATCCCTTTCTATCTTTAGCTCCTAATAATCCTGCTACACTTTTGCTAGGTATCCTGAGCATCTCTCCTTGTCTTTTCAATTATAACTTCCAAAGACATCTTGTCTTCTTGGAGGGACTAAAGCTTTGCTTTTGAATATTTCAGTTCATTACGCATGGCTTCAAACTTTCTCTTCAATCTGTTGCTTTCATCCCTCTCGTTCCTCAAAGTGTTTTTTAATTAGGCAACATTTTTCCTTGATTGCTCAAGTTCTGTCATTATTCGATATACATTATCTTCATAGGCATGGATTAATGCTTCTCTAGCTTGGATTGTCAGCCTTGGGTCCTTATCTGTCCCATATACCAAGTTTTTATAAGTGACCATCATCCTCGATTGTCCACCGGTCTTCACCGCTTTCTTATTTCTTTTCACAATTCTCTTCTTTTCTCTGTCATAAAAAATGGTACTAAAATCTGGGACTTCTTCCCCTTTCTTGTGTTCAAAAGATATTAGCCTTAATTCAGAAACAACAACCTGCCCTATATTGCTGCCAGCAGTTACAGCAGGCTCTTGCGGGTCAGGACAATCCTAATCTTGCACTTCTTGAGTGTTTGCAGGATCCAAAGTTTGTTGATCTGTTGTGGACCCTGTCATTTTCAGACTTTCATCCTCCTTCTTTTTTAGCTCTTCATCCTCTTTCTTTTTTCTTTCTTCTTCTTCCTTCTGGGTAGCTTCTTCTACATTCTTTGCTGCTTCTTGTTTAGCTTTCTTCCTTTCCTCTTCTTCACTCTTAATCCAACTCTCAGCCTCTTGTGGAAGTCTCCTAGCATCTTCTTCTCTTTTCTTGGCCTCCTCTTTATCATCTTTCTTTTGCTCAGCTTGGCCCTTAACACCTTTAGTGGTGATCTTCTTTCTAAATATTTTTTTAATGCAATCATATTTTCAGCATTTCTGAAATTTTCTTCATCCTTATCCCAATGGTTTGTATATTCAAAATGCACATTGGCTTCCTTGCAATGTTCTGCAACTTTGTTCTCATAATCATTTCTATGGAATTTCATCTCCCCAAAGTGGAAAAACTCCAATTCCTGTATAAAATCATTAGCTTTTTTAACTTTTGAGAACTTATAGCTTCCCAGTGTGAAAGGTATGGGAGGATAAGTTGCCTTCTTGTTCTTGAACAAAAAAATTTCTATACCATCCAGGAAAACTTGCCTGACTGCTTCTTTATGCACCACAAAATCAGTGGCATACTTGGGGGGAAACGCAGGTTCCGTGGAGCAACCATACATTCTAATATACATCCCCTCATTGGTCAAATAATAATTAGCATACTCCTCAATTACTTTCAATGCCTCTTCAAACATACAATTTCATTCTTTCAAGAAAATCAACGTATACAAGGGCATAATAAATTGTTCACAAATTTCTTTATAATGACTGTAATATTTGTGTGCCCATAACAAATTGTAGGCTGTGTACACAGGGGTTCTGTCCCTGTCCCACATCCACCTTAGGTTTGGAAATGGTTGGGTGCATAGTATACAATCTATTAATATGGATCTCATGTAGAACTCAGATTTGTTATGAGACACCCCTCCTAGAGCTGAAGCAATGCAAGCTGAGAGACTGTTGGACACAATGTTCGCCCAGTTGAATACAGTCCCTTGGGTGGCTACACTAAAGATAATATGAACCCATCCTAACTTAAAAATTTTGCCGTGAGCTCTCCCAAAAACTCTTTTCAGCATTAACGCAATAAACCTATAAGGAGTTCTTAGAGTACCTATGTCATATTCCCCTGATGGCCTGGTTGGAAAATTATTACCAGGTATCATCATTATTTTTATTGTTTCAACTAGGTCTAGGTTGGTTTCCTTCAACAAATCTTCAGTTAGGTAAACCTAGGCTTCTGGTAAGTAATAAGCTAATGATACATAGCCATGACTGTAAGCAGCATAGCCTTGCTTGGCAGTATTGGCTAGAATCATAGTAGTCACGTATTCCCTAGGCAGAATCCATCCAATCACTTCTGAGCATGGGAAAAGATCAGGCCTGGTAGCTATCTTCATCAAGGAATATTTTTCAATATTGGCATATATTATCAATTCTTCAAATCCGGTATCAGGAACCTCCTATTTTTAAATCAGTCTATAAATCTCGCCCCACTTGTAGTCAGGTTCCACATCGATGGTGGCTCTAGTATCTTCATAAATGTACTCAACCTTTGTAATAATTTCCACCTCAGGATCCCCTTTAGTAATAGGAGCTTTCTTTTTCTATTTTTTTGACATCTCGTCTTTGGAAAAGTTGCTCTGTCACAAAACAAAATGCCTTTAGTCTATTTGGGTTTTTTAACCAGTATTCAAAGAATGAGGAAAAAAATTGTATAAGCATTTACCTCGACCGTATTTTCCATAGCTAAATCTATGCAGATACACAACCAGGACTAACTAGAAAATACTTCTGCAAAATATAGGTCCTGAAAAATCCTAAGTCATGGCCGCGACTAAAATCAAACACTATTGACAAAATGCATCATAACCTCGCTAACATTGTAAACCTCTACTGGCAATCCTAAACACGACACTATGTGAATTAAAACCAGTCTAATCAAACTAAAACCCTCGGCGTCTTCAACAAAAATAATCCTAAAAGCAAATGCATCAACCTCAGTAGAATGTGTTCTAACTGCTTGCTCAAAATAAATCCCCTCAATGAGGCTTATTCTTGAAAACGTGACCCTGTCCAAAACACGTGAGCAACCAACAATTGAAACTCAAACCCTCCAGCATCCTAAAAAAAAGCAGGGTAAATGCCTACAGACTTGAAAATAAAAGAAAAAATTTCCCCCAAATGGCCATACGCAACCCCAGACAAACCGGTGCAGATAGCGTAATGCTCGTTTGCACCAGTTTCCTAAACAGTCGAATAAGGTTCGAAAACTCATAATGGCTCTGCAGTAATCACCCAGGAAAAACGAGAAAAACCACCTCCGACCGCTAATTGTCAAAGTGGACCACCATTTATGCTCATAAACCCATACACATACGCCCATCGACCATGGTGGGAAAAACCTAACCAAGGGACGAGACTCTAGTTCGAAAAGCTCAAAAGAAAGGGGAAAATAATGCTTGGCCTACCTGGCAATGAGCTTGTTGAAATATTGTAACTTCGAATAATATTCTATATGTATCTTTTGTGGTCCTCGATGGTCCTACTGAGAGAACCACTTGTATTATCTTTATACCCTGATGCTTCTAATCGGAAGAACTAATAAGAGTCATGAGGTAGTTCCCTCTAATTGTAAAGGTGGGTCATTAGCACCCCTGTGTGGTTACTTGAGCCTACATGTGTAACTCGAGCCTACATGATTAAATTGAGTCTACATGTCAGATGAGTTAATTAAATTGAACGGATGAATATAAATAGAGGTGTGGTGCTCCTCATTTGGGACACACATTCTCACTTGTGTAGCGCATTAGTGGAGAAGAGAAGTAACTGGAGAAGGAGGAGGATCAGGCTTTGATCTCCTTACTGGTTTTATCTTTTATCTTTTTGGGGCATCTATATTGAGGAAGCTTTTGTTGGGTTTTTCCCTTTAGGGTTTTCCCAGGATAAATCTTTGTGTTCCTTTTGTATGGTTGTGCTTGTCTATCTTTCAGTGATCCTGTTTATATGCTTTTGTTATGAAAATGTAATGAAATATTGATGTCTTAGCTAAGCATATGAAAACTTCAACATGGTATCAGAGCCACCCTGAAAGAAGACATTGTGCAGCTATAGAATCTAGGGCTTCTTATTGTTTTTTCTCTATCCACAATCAATCAGCAAAATAAGGCTAGACTGACTCTCCATTGAAGGGCGCATCTTTCTGTTGAAGCGGAATTCGATTCCGAGCATTTTCATTTTTCGTGCGGAAAATTAGGGATTTTTACAGAAGAGGAATTTTTGAGTGATCCCAGCATAGTATTTTTCTCCTCATCATAATCAAATTTTAGAGACCTGGATCAAGAAATTTGGTTGGGTGAAACTCCGGAAAAGTCAAACCCTAGTTTGACCCCGATCTGAAAAAAAAACCTAAATATTAAAACTGCTAAGTTTTGGTACATTCGCTATATCCTGCGATTGGAGAAGGATCAAGAGTTGAAAATTTTATAGGCTGACTATAAAATCCTTATTTACACTGTATCTAAAATTCAGCCTCATATTCACTATATTATAGGAGATATGATCCCTCCACGTTAGGGTTCCAGCCTCTTCCATAATTCATCCCTAAACAGGACACCTGTGGAAAATTGTTATAGATTGGGATACAGAGGTCCAAATGGAATTCCTGAAGATGTTCTAGAAATAGAACAGACTTTAATTTATGTGGTATGAATTTCAAAACCTGAAGATGAACCAGTGACATGTGGCATGCCATACAACTTCACTGTTCTGAACAGTCCTGTAACAGGTCACATTGGTAACATGATAATAAATCCCAATTGGTGAAACCAATTCCAATTAAACCTATGGTTTTGGATCAAGGACACGTGAGGTTACCTTGGTGAGAAATTTCAGACACATAGGGGTAGTAATTTCAGAGATATCACAGATACAGTGACAAGAATTTCTGTAGAAGAAATTGGAAAACTAGGGCTTCTTGTTTCGGGAGCTTCCCTCCACTGTTTTCAGAAAAGGAGTACTTTGGACAGATCCATTTGAAGAGATCTATATTTCCATCCAATCATATCTGAAATATTCCAAGTTTTGAAAATTAGGGTTTATGGGGCAAACCCTAGATCAGCTAACTCCGGAACCAGGACGGACACCTCAAATCGGTAAGATCTAATCCTTTGTTATTTGCATTTGAGGTTCTCATTTCAAAGTGATATATCACATCAGCTTGATGATAAGCTTGGTGAAGTTGACAAATTCCAAGCATGGAAGCATTTGATCTCTCTGAAGAAAATGAATTGGACACCTTCATGAGTAGAGAGGTTCCAGTTCCAAAAGGAGATGAGGCTCAAAGCCTTACACAAGAAGAAATTGATCAAGGCCAAGAAGATATTTGTTGATTCAATCACGGATCAACTTGTACCACAAGTGTCTTCCCTAAAGACACCGAATATGTTTGATTCCTTGATCAAGATATTTGAAGATAAGAACATTAATCAAAAGATGGATTTGAGAAAAAAATTGAAGAATGTGAAGATCTAGAATGCAAAACATCTTGAAGCGGTAGAAGAAGAATTGGAGAATGTAGAAGTGGTGATAGCCACCTTGAATGGTCTCCCAAGATCATAGAATTCATTAATTCAAGGAATGTGTGCCAGAAGGAAGTAATTACTTTCAACAGACTCTGGGAAGAAGAAGAATCTCGAATCATAAGAAGAGAAGAAGAACGTGGGAGCAATTGAAGGTCAAGCTCTCACCATTCAAAGAAGATCCCTCAAGCAATGAGTAATGTGAAGAACTCAATTCTTGAAGAACATCTTATCCATCTAATCATTTGGATAAGAAATGATGATGTCATGAATGAAGAAGATGATGAAGTAGAAGGATCAAGAAGGAGTCTACCCACGAAATGAATAAAAGATAAGTATTCAATCGTCTTTGCATGATATTGTCTTGTTATGCATTTGATTATATTTAGTTGATGTATTATGCATGATAGATTGTTTGCAATAATTATTGTATACTAATAATATTCTTGTGATGGGTAAGTAGCTCATGGTGCCATACAACTCTCCATTACTACTTATCAAACCTCTTTGCTGACATATTGGATTAGTGCACAATCTCAATGATGTCATGGTAAAGATGGAAGACATCTAGAAAGTTTTCGTGAGACATGGATGAATGTTGTATTGACTAAACAATTGTATGATGCATAATAATTTGTCGTTATGCATATGTTTTATAGTTCTAACCATGTAATTGGTGCATTTCAATTGTAGGAAAGGTCCTGTACAACCTCCTACAAGAAAAGAAGGATGAGACTTGTTCCGAAGAACAAGTGATGACAATTCAAGATTCACTCCAATGAACATGAATCTGAAGCACCCAGGGTCAGAGACACCATGACGGAAGAAAGAGCTTCAGAGAGTGGTAGATCCACCTCGAAGGATGAATACCACCATGGGTATGAGAGATAACTCAAGATGAAGAAAAGAATGCTATGAAAGAAGCTATGATCAAAGAATAATAGTTGATCATCGGGAATGATGTATACGATATGATTTCGAGACATAAAGGGAAGTACGTAGTATCTTCCATATGGATCTACAAGAGCAAGTGTACAAAGAAAAGTTCGTGAGTTTCCTTTGAAAGAATAGACTATGACATGACATACTCTATCGACAAGTATATGTCAAGCATAGAACCACCTATACAGAATGAAGATGGAAGATGATACTCCACTTGAGGGGGAGTGACTACAGAAGATATTTGAGTTCAACATGGTATGACATGATGGATAGCTTCCTGATGGATCGAGACTTTACCAAGAGTAAAGTGGGTTCCAACCTTCAAGATTGAATGCAGAATACTAGGATATGTTGATGACCTGACAAGATGAACTCATGAAAGATGTTATGATGAAATAATACTAGAATGATGTTTGGGATATAATACTCAAACCAGAACGCAAGAATGTGGTATCTTCCAAATGGATCAATAAGATAAAATATGCTACTGATAGAAGTAAGGAAAGACTTGTGGCTTCTCTCAGAAAGAGGGAATTAATTTTGAAGAGACACTTACTCCAAGAAGCAAGGTATACTTTCTTCAGAACTATCATGGTAGTTTCTTCCATGATGAAGTAAAGACAAGCCTTCCTTAATGGTATGATTGAGGAAGATATTTACATCGAATAGTCACAAGGATTTGAAGTTGAATACCGATGGACTCACATATGCAAGTTGAAGAAGGCCCTCTATGGCCTGAAGCAAGCTCCCAGAGCTTGGTATGGAAGAATATATAGTTTCCTGATGAGCATGGGATTTGCCAAGAGTAAATTTGATCCTAACCTTTATCTCAAGGTTTTAGAAGATGAACCTATCATCCTATTATTATATGTGGATGACCTATTTCTGATAGGGAATGAGAAACAAATTGTAGAATGCAAGAAGAAGTCCACTGAAGAATTTAGACCTTGGTCTAATACTTTATTTCCTAGGTATGGAAATATGAAGGAATCTTTCCCAATCAGGGAAAGTATGCAGTGCAAAGTTTGAAAATATTTGATATGTTGGAATGGAAATTCATGGCCACGCCCATGGAATCCAACCTGAAGCTGTTAGCTGATGACTCATCAGAGTTAGTGGATGTCACTCATTATAGACAGATCATTGGGTCAGTAATGTACTTAACAAATTCCAGACCAGACATTTGTTTTGTTGTGAACACCTTAAGTCAATATCTTGTTAAACCAAGACGGGTTCACCTAGTAACCGCAAAACATGTGATGGGATATCTGAAAGGGACTATAGAATTTGGTCTATACTATGATGGTAGCCATGAGTATAGATTGTATGGCTACATAGATGTAGATTGGGATAGAAGTATCTCAGACAGGAAAAGCACATTAGGTAGATTCTTTTGTTTGGGGTCTGCTATGAGTTCATGGTTTAGCAGGAAAAAATCCAATGTTTCTCGTAGCACGGCTGAAGCAAAATACATAGCAGATTGCTCTTCTAAGTTGTGAAGTCATATGGCTTCGGAAGATGATATCAGGTCTCTTTGACCTAAATATGGATACTACAATGATTCTATGTGATAACCATATTTGTGATGACAGAGAATGCCGTGTTCCGATTGTAACACATAAAAATTCGGTATTTCTACATACGAGATAAGATGTAGATGATTATGTTTTAGTATTCCCATACTAAAGATATAGATGATGTTTTAGTATTTACATACTGTAGATGCAGATGATGATGATTCCGTATTTCTATACTGAATATGGAGATGATGATGCTTTCAGTATTTCTATACTGAAGATATAGATGATTTCAATATTCACATATTGGAGATACATATGGTGATAGTTCAGTATTCACATACTGAAGATGTAGATGATGATGGTTTGAATGATGATGTACTAATGAAGCCTCTATCTTGGGTAAAGTTTGAACAATTTTGAGACAAGCTTGGTGTTGCTCGAAAAGACCTTCCTCGAAAGGGGGAGTAGTGATGTTGCAGTGGGATTGTATCATCCCTGGGCATTTTCCCTAAAGTGATCCAAAGACCTCGGTCCTCGAGAATGAAGAGGGATTGTATCATCCCAGGAAATCTGTCCAAAAGTGATCCAGTGACCTCGGTCCTTGAGAATGAAGAGGGATTGTATCATGCTGGGAAATCTATCCAAAATAGATCCAGTGACTTCGATCTTCATGAATGTGGTGGGATTGCATCATCCCTGAACTTCAATTCAAAATGTATCCGAAGATCTCGACCCCCATGAATCTGGTGGGATTGCATCATTCCTGAACTTTGGTTCAAAATGTATCCGGAGGTCTCGACCCCCATGAAAGTGGTGGATTGCATCATCCCTGAACCTTGGTTCAAAATGTATCCGGAGGTCTCGGCCCCCATGAAAGTGGTAGGATTGCATCATCCATGAACTTTGTTTCAAAATGTATCCGGAGGTCTCAGCCCCTGTGAAAGTGTTGGATTGCATCATATCTAAACCTCGGTTCAAAATGTATCTGTAGGTCTCGGCCCCCATGAAAGTGGTGGATTGCATCATCCCTGAACCTCGGTTCAAAATGTATCTAGAGATCTCGATCCCCGTGAATGTGGTAGGATTGTATCATCCTTGAACTTCGGTTCAGAACAGATATGGTGACTTCGGTACTCGAGAACATGTGTTGATCCCGTAATTCCAATGGGAAGGATTGTCTAAGTTCCACATCTGTGTTGATCCCGTAATTCCGAAAGGAAGGATCGTTAGTAACTTCGTAAAGACCTAAATCCTATAATTTCAAAAGGAAGGATCATTGAATTGATCCCGTAATTACAATAGGAAGGATTGTCTGATTTCCACAGATGTGTTGATCCCATAATTCCAATAGGAAGGATTGTCTGAGTTCCACAAATGTGTTGATCCCGTAATTCCGAAAGGAAGGATCGTTAGTAACTCCGTAAAGACCTAAATCCCATAATTCCAAAAGGAAGGATCGTTAGTAACTCCGTAAAGACCTAAATCCTGTAATTCCGAAAGGAAGGATCATTGGTAACTCGGTAAATACGTAAATCCTGTAATTCTGAAAGGAAGGATCATGTTGATGTTTTGATGATGTTGATGTTTTGATGATAATGATGTTTTCATAATGATGATGTTTTTATGATGATGATGACGTACTAATCCAAATATCAGTGTATGCTGATGATGATGTACTGATCGAAAGATAAGAGTATGATGATGATTACGATGTACTGATAGAAAGATTAGAGTGTGATGATGATGATGTACTGATTGAAATATCAGAGTATGATGATGATGATGTATTGATCAGAGTATGATGATGATGATGTATTGATCAGAGTATGACGATGATGATGTACTGATCGAAAGATCAGAGTATGATGATGATAACGTACTGATCAAATGATCAGTATGTGATGATAATGACATACTGATCAAAAGATCATAATATCATGATGATGATGTTGTTTGAGAATTGAAGTATGATTATGGTGCTAACCACGATGTTACCGATCAGGTTGCTGATCAAAAGAACAAAATGTTGAAGAAGTTGTTGCTGATTGAAAGATCAAAGTATTAAATATGTTGTTGATCGAAATGTTTAAGATGTTTTTGCTGATCGAAAGATCAAAGTGCTGAAGATGTTGCTGATCAAAATGCTGAAGATATTGTTGTTGATTGAAAAGTCAAAATGCTGAAGATGTTGCTGATCGAAAGGTCAAAGTGCTGAAGATGTTGTTGCTGATTGAAAGGTCTAAGTGCTGAAGATGTTGTTGTTCCAAAGGTCAAAGTGCTGAAGATGTCGCTGAAGATGTTGCTGAAGGTGTTGCTGATCAAAAGGTCAAAAGATGTTGATGTTGATCAAAGAGTTGTTGTCGTTGAAAATTGAAGACGAAGAATATATGATGTTGAAAATATTCCAATGATTTATAGATGTGTTACCCTGATGATGTTGATGATGTCCTCTCCTACTATTGTTGTTTTTGTTGTAGAATACCCTTCTCGTTAAGGGGGAGTGTTGAAATATTGTAACTTCGAAGAATATTCTATATGTATCTTTTATGGTCCCCGATGGTCCTACCGGGAGAACCACTTGTATTATCTTTATACCCCGATGCTTCTAATCAGAAGAACTAATAAGAGTCATGAGGTAGTCCCCTCTAATTGTAAAGGTGGGTCATTAGCACCCCAATGTTGTTACTCGAGCCTACATGTGTAACTCGAGCCTACATGATTAACTCAAGACTACATGTCAGATGAGTTAATTAAAGTGAACGGATGAATATAAAGAGAGGTGTGGTGCTCCTTATTTGGGACACACATTCTCACTTGTGTAGCACATTAGTGGAGAAGAGAAGTAGCTGGAGAAGGAGGAGTATTAGGCTTTGATCTCCTTGCTAGTTTTATCTTTTATCTTTTTGGGGCATCTATATTGAGGAAGCATTTGCTGGGTTTTTCCCTTTAGGGATTTCCTAGGATAAATCTTTGTTTTCCTTTTGTATGGTTGTGCTTGTCTATCTTTCAGTAATCCTATTTATATGCTTTTGTTATGAAAATTTAATGAAATACTGATGTCTTAGCTAAGCATATGAAAAATTTAACAGAGCTGTGTAGTCGACAAGGAGAATTTGAAAGCTTCCACGGTGACGCCACC